>CAUYLG010010146.1:0-38236 GCA_963573385.1 Cacajao melanocephalus | reverse complement strand
GTGGATTTGGTTTTTTTGTTTAAATATCATGCCCCTGCACTCCAGCCTGGGAAACAGAGCGATACTCAATATAAAAAAAAAAAAAAAAAAAAAAAAAAAAGCTTAGAATGCTACCCAAGTTATATTATATTTGAAGCTAATATCTAGAAAGTATATAAAATTGTAATATTATTTTTGCAAAACAAGACTCTCTTGGAAGATGTCCATATTGCATGTTGAAGAGATAAGGCATTCATCGTTACCAATTTGCTAAGAATAAGAAGGAAGTGAAGAATGCAGCTCAAAGACATTTGCATATTGTCTTTACGTTGTTACCTAATTTGTGGAACTTTGCATACACGTATATAGCTATGAAACGTATTCTCTTGCAATAATTACCAGGGAAGGTGATCTAATAGGTGTTACAAAATTGAATGATCAGAACAGTCTTAAGGATAAAAGAGAAAGACCTTTAGGAAAATTAATTAAGCACCATATTTTTATTAAAAAATTTGTTTCTATGATTTTGCTATGAAAGTAAACTGTAAAGTAAATGATACTTTTTCATGCTATCACAATTTTATAAAAATAAAATGTAAAAGTACAAACACTTATTTCATTTACTGTTCTAAAAAATGGTGCATCGCTACCAATAAAAATATAAATGTTTGCCAGGTGGTGGCTCACACCTGTAATCTCAGCACTTTGGGAGGCTGAGGTGGGTGGATTACCTGAGGTTAGGAGTTCGAGACCAGCCTGACCAACATGGTGAAACTCCGTCTCTACTAAAAATACAAAAATTAGCTGGACATGGTGGTGGGCACTCGTAATCCCAGCTACTCAGGAGGCTGAGGTAGGAGAATCGCTAGAACCCAGGAGGCAGAGGTTGGAGTGAGCTGAGATTGTGCCATTGCACTCCAGCCTGGGGACAGCGCGAGAGTCTTTATTGGTGTAAAAAAAAAAAAAAAAAAAAAATATATATATATATATATATATATATATATATATATATATGTTCTTACATATGGGATAAAATAAACTTATTTTCTTTCATTTTCTCAATTATATCCTAATCAAAACCTTTTCAACAACTGGATTTTGAACCTTATTTTAAGCATATTATCTCTAAATGTTGTTTTCCAGTAGCTATGATCCTGTTAGCCAAGGACTTCTTGTCCCCCTGAGACCTGTGCCTTGCCTGGCCAGCTCTCCTGTTTCTACACTTGTGGCTGGGTCGGTTCCTCCAAAATAATGTCCTGTCCAGGTCTTGGCTCTTCTCCATTTGTTGCGCATAAATCCTTATCAGAACTCCCCTCAAATATGATGTGTGGTTGATTCACATGCTGCTCTCATTCATTCCACCCATTCTGGGTCTTCATTGCATGCTACCTTCTCTAATTCTCGACATAATTGTAAGATATCTGAGGAAAGAACTTGTGGATATTTATTATTTTGTGATCCCTGACCTCATTCTGCTACCTGTACTCAGAGTGGAGCTAGCCAATTGCAGTGGCATTGCTGTCTTCCACACTCCCAGCCGTTTGAGAGTATTGCCCCTTCTTCATTCTCCCCTCCCTTCTAGCATCACTGATGTTCATGCCCTACTACAGAAGGAGGAGTGGTAGAGAGATGAAAAGCCATTACCAAAGCAAGGGAGACAGAAATGTCTCTAGAAAACATTGTCATCCAGGCAATCTACCATTTTAGGAACATTTCTCTTCTTGTAGGGGTTATGATATTGGGTCTGGACCTCTTAGGAGTCAATGGGTGAGTCTTAGGGACCCATAAACCCCTTGATTTTCCAGCAAAGTTCTATGTGATATACTTTGTTCTATGGCGTTCACAGTTTATAGAGTTCCAGAGAGTTCACAGTTTATAAAGATCTAGTGAGTTCAGGACATGCCCCTTCCTCCATTGTCCCTGGGAATGTAACCTCTACTTCTCTAAAGAGATCATTAGGAGGTAGTATGAGATCATGTTGATTCTAGAGTCTTACCTTTTCCACAAAGTACATAATGCCCTCATGACCACGCTGGCCAGGGGGCTTCCAGCTGAGCACCACATAGCTTCGGGTGGCCTCAGTGACAGAGAGGTCTGTCGGGGGGCCAGGCACAATACCCTCTGAAAAACAACAAGGAAAAATGAGCAGCAAACATTCTGGGTAGCCCAGGACACGCAGAGAGCCACAGATGCTGCTCTCCTGGAAGAAGAGTTAATGATGGTTCCACAGTATAAAGAAATACCTTGTCTCTAAAATTCCCCCCGAAACATCATTCATTCATTCATTCTTCAAATGCCATTGAGCAGGGTTTTTTGTTTGTTTGTTTTGTTTCATTTTGTTTTGAAACAGCATCTTACTCTATCACCAGGCTGGAGTGCAAGTGGTGAAATCATGACTCATTGCAGCCTTGACCTCCTGGGCCCAAGTGACCCTCCCACCTCAGCCTCTCAAATAGCTAGGACCACAGGTACACACCACTACACCTATATAATTAAAAAAATTTTGGCCAAAGTGGGCAGATCACGAGGTCAAGAGATTGAGACTATCCTGGCCATGGTGAAACCCCGTCTCCACTAAAAATACAAAAAAAATTAGCCAGGCATTTGGCACGCACCTGTGGTCCCAGCTACTCGGCAGGCTGAGGTGGAAAAATCACTTGAACCCAGGAGGCGGAGGTTTGCACCACTGCACTCCAGCCTGGCAAAAGAGCAAGACTCCATCTCAAAAAAAATTGTAGAGATGGGGTCTCCCTGTGTTGACCAAGCTGGTCTTGAACTCCTGAGCTGTAACGATCCTCCCGCCTTGGCCTCCCAGATTGCTTGGATTACAGGCGTGAGCCACTGCAGCCAGCCCCATTGTTCATTTAGAATACAGAGCTAAGGAATCTAAGACATTGTTCTTATCATTGAATAGTTCTGAGGCCAGGTCAAGAGTTTTAGGTTGAAAGCAAAGACAAACTTCCAGAAGCACTCAGATCCCAGAATTCCCAGAGCATCTAGAGTTTCGAGCCACATGAACCCTCCACAAGCAGGATTAACCCTGGCCCAGAGATGAAAATGAAGTGGGGCGCAAAATCCTATGAGCAGATAGGCAGGAGCCAAGGTCCCAGTGGAGATGAGTTTACAGTTTTAGTAAAGTTCAGGACAATTTTAGTTTACAGTTATAGTAAAGTTGGTCTTATCAGGCAGGGAGAGAGAAGACTGGAAATACATAGACTCCAGAGGTCAAGAAGAAATAATGGGGTACAGAAAAAATATTTAAAGAAATAACGATGAAAAATTTCCAAATCTGATGAAAACTACAAACACACAGATTGGAGAAACCTGCAAACCCTAAGCACAAGATATATGAAGAAAACTATGCAATGCATATCATAATCAAATGTGAAAAAACCAGTGATAAAGAGAATATATTAAAAGCAGACAGGGAAAAGGAGATACATTATATGTTGAGGAACAAAAATAAGAATAAAAGCAATCATTCTTGTAGTGTAGATCTGCACTATGCTGGGCAAAGCTCTTAAAGTACTGAAAGAAAAATCTGGCAACCTAGAATTCCATACTCAGTGAAGATATGTTTCAAGAATGGAGGTAAATAGAGGTTTTTTCAGATAACAAAAGATAAAATACCTGCACTACAAGAAATGTTCAAAGTAGTGCTTCAGGTGAAAAGAAAATCATATCAGATGAAAATATGGAGTTATACAAAGAAATGAAAAGCAATGGAAATGATAAAAATGTGAGTGAATAAAACAATTTTTCTCACATTTTATATCTCTGAAAGATAACTGATTACAGTCAAATAATATCATATTGTGTACTTTATAATAAATATGCAAATAAAATGTATGACAATAACAGCTCCAAGGCTAAGAGTGGGAAATGGAATAATACCATTGCAGGCCAGGCACAGTGGCTCATGCCTGTAGTCCCAGCACTTTGGGAGGCCAAGGCAGGTGAATTGCTTGAGCTCAGGAGTTTGAGACGAGCCTGGGCAACATGGTGAAACCCCATCTCCACAAAAAAATACAAAAGTTAGCCAGATATGGTGGTGTGTACCTATAGCCCCAGCTACTTGGGAGATTGAGGTGGGAGAATTGCTTGAGCCCAAGAGGTCAATGAGACCCTGTCTCAAAAAAAAAAAAAAGCACTGTTGTAAATTCTTACACTGTATGTGAAGTAATATAATATTAGTGGAAGGCAGACTGTGAAAAGATGTATATTATAAATTCTAAACTACTAAAAAGCAAAACAAAAAATTATAGCCAACAAGAGAACACAGATAAAATGGAATAAAAAAAATACTCAATCCAAAAAAGGTAGAAAACGAGAAAAAAAGAAACAAATAAGTAGAATAAATAGAAACAAAATAGCAAGATGACTGATTTAAATCCAACCGTATCAATGATCACACAAAATGTAAATGGTTAAAACACCCCAATTAAAAGGCAAAGATTACCAATTTAGATTTTTTAAAAAGCAAGACCCAACTATATTCTGCCTATGAGAAACCCATAGTGTTAATATAAAAACATATATAGGCTAAAAGCAAAACTTTTAACACTAACACTAATGCTAACACTAATCAAAAGAAAGCTGGAATAGCTATATTTAAAGTAGATTTCCAGGTAACAAATATTACCATGGGTAAAATAAGTCATGTTATAATAATAAAGTGGCAATTCACAAGAAGATATAGTAATAAAAATGTTAATGCATCTAATAACACTCCCAAAATATATGAAGAAACTGGTAGAACTGCAAGAAGGAATAGATAAATCCACCATTTGGTCAGATATTTCATCACTACTCTCTCAATAATTGATAGATCAAGTAGATATTAGTAACAGTAAATAATTAAGGATCTAAAAGACTTGAGTAATGCTATCAACTAACTTGACCTAATTAATATTTATAAAACTCAACAATAACAGAATACAGTGCTTTTTGGCTGGATGTGTGGCTCACGCCTGTAATCCCAGCACTTTGGGAGGCCGAGGCAAGCAGATCACTTGAGGTCAGGAGTTCAAGGCCAGCCTGGCCAACGTGGTGAAACCCCATCTCTAATAAAAATACAAAAACTAGCCTGGCATGGTGGTATGTACCTGTAATCCCAGCTACTCAGGAGGCTGAGGCAGGAGAATCACTTGAACCTGGGAGACAGAGGTTGCAGTGAGCCAACATCACACTGCTGCACTCCAGCCTTGGCGACAGAGCAAGACTCTGTCTTGAAAAAAAGAATACAATTCTTTTCAAGTGCACACTAAATATTTACCAAGAGAGACATTTTTCTGGTGCATAAAACAAGTTCAATAAATCTAAAAGGATTCAAATAATATAAAATATGTTCTACTTAATTTTTATAATAGTATTAAAAACAAATAGAAAGGTGCCTGGGAAATCTGCAAATATTTAGTAACTACATAACATACTCCAAATAATCCATGTATCACAGAAGGTTTCAAAAAATTGGGAAGTATTTTGCACAAAATAAAAATGAAAACACAACAGATCGAAATGTGTGAAATATAGCTAAAGGAGTACCTAGAAAAAAATATTTAGCACTAGGTGCATGCGTTATAAAAGAATACTTCAGGCCAGGCTCAGTGGCTCATGCCTGTAATCCCAGCACTTTGGGAGGCTGAGGCGGGAGAATCATGAGGTCAGGAGTTCGAGACCAGCCTAGCCAACATGGTGAAACCCTGTCTCTGCTAAAAATACAAAAAACTAGCTGGGTGTAGTGGCAGGTGCCTGTAATCTCAGCTACTCAGAAGGCTGAGGCAGGAGAATCGCTTGAACCTGGGAGGCAGAGGTTGCAGTGAGCCAAGATCAAGCCACTGCACTCCAGCCAAGCTCTTTCCAGTAATTAAAATGATGGGAATACTTTCCACTCATTACCCTAATACCAAAACCCAAGAAAGACTTTACTAGGAAAAACCACAGATCAATATATTTTATGAATATAGATACGAAAATTCCTTCACAAATTTTAGCAAATATATTCAAGCAATGTATAAAAAGGATAACACAGCATGACATAGTGGGATTCAACCCAGGACTGTGAAGTTTAGTTTAGGTTATTTATTTTATTTAAGTTTAATAATCTAAAATTAATCAATGTAATTCAACATGTTAATGAAAAAATAAATACCATATGATCATCTCAATAGATACAAAAAAAAACTTTTGGCAAAATCCAATGCTTATTCCTAATATAAACTCCCAGAAAACCAAGAGTAGAAGAAACTTTCCACAACTTGATAAAGGATATCTCTAAAAAAAAAAACACTGAATCAAGATGAGAGTCAGATCCAAGATGGCCAAAGAGGAACAGCTCTGCAGTGCAGTACCCAATGAGAACAACATAGAGGGTGAGTGATCACCACATTTCCATACAAGTTTTTACTGCCTACAGGCCAGGTGCCATGAGTTTCCAGCACAGACAGCTGGTGCAGTGGGTCATTACTGAGGCAGTCCACCGTTACCGAGGCAGTCCACCATTACCAAGGCAATCCACCATTACTGAGGCAGACCGCCGTTACTGAGGCAGTTCTAACTGTACCTCTGTACAGAAAACCGCAAGGAAGTTCACACAGCAACTAAGCAGAGCCCACGGCAGCTCAGCAATGCCTCTGCTGGCAGATTGTGACTAGGCTACCTTCTTGCTGGGCAGGGCATCTCTGAAAAAAGGCAGCAGCATGTCAGGAACTTATAAATAAAACGCCACCTTCCCAGGACAGAGCACCTGGGAAAAAAAGCACCCTTTTGCAACAGAAAAAAAGTCTGTTCCAACAGACTGAAACGTACCTGCCCAGCAGCTGTGAATGGAACAACGGAGCTCCCAGAACAGCACTTGAGCTCCTATAAGGGACAGACTGTCTCTTCAAGCATATACCCCCTGTATATCCAAAGAGACACCTCATAAAGGAGAGCTCAGGCTGACATCTGGCTGGTACCCTGCTGGGACAAAGATAACAGAAGAAGAAACCGGCAGCAACCCTTACTGTTCCGCAGCCACTGCAGGTGATTCCCAGGCAAGCAGGGTCTGGAGTGGACCTCCAGCAGTCCTACCGCAGAGGGGCCTGACTGTTAGAAGGAAAACTAAAAAACAGAAAGAAATAACTTCATCATCAACAAAAAGGACATCCACTCAAGAGACCGCATCTGAAAGTCACCAACTACAAAGACCACAGGTAGATAAATCCACAAAGATGGGAAGAAACCAGTGCAAAAAGGATGAAAACACCCAAAACCAGAACGCCTCTCCTCCTCCAAGGGATCACAACTCACCAGCAAGGGAACAAAGCTGGATGGAGAATGAGTCTGATGAATTGACAGAAACAGGCTTCAGAAGGTGACTAATAACAAACTTCTCTGAGCTAAAAGAACATGTTCTAACCCAATGCAAAGAAACTAAGAACCTTGAAAAAAGGTTTGATGAAATGCTAACAAGAATAAACAGCTTGGAGAAGAATATAAATGATCTGATGGAGGTGAAAAACACAACACGAGAACTTCACAAAGCATACACAAGTTTCAATAGCCAAACTGACCAAGTAGAAGAAAGGATATCAGCGATTGAAGATCAACTCAATGAAATAAAACGAGAAGGCAAGAAATATGGGATTATGTGAAAAGACCTAATCTATGTTTGATAGGTGTACCTGAATGTGATGGAGAGAATGAATCCAAGCTGGAAAACACTCTTCAGGATATTATCCAGGATAATTTCCCTAACCTAGCAAGGCAGGCCAACATTCAAGTCCAGGAAATATGGAGAACACCACAAAGATATTCCTCAAGGAGAGCAACCCCAAGGCACATAATCCTCAGATTCACCAGGGTTGAAATGAAGGAAAAAAAGCTAAGGGCAGCTGGAGAGAAAGGTCGGGTTTTCCAAAAAGGGAAGCCCATCAGACTCACAGCAGATCTCTTGGCAGAAACCCTACAAGCCAGAAGAGAGTGGGGGCCAATATTAAACATCCTTAAAGAAAAGAACTTTCAACCTAGAATTTCATATCCATCCAAACTAAGCTTCAAAAGCAAAGGAGAAATAAAATCCTTTATGAACACATGATTGTTGAGAGAGTTCTTCACCACCAGGCCTGCCTTACAAGAGCTCCTGAAAGAAGCACTAAACCCAGAAAGGAATAACCAGTATTAGCCACTCCAAAAATGTACCAAATGGTAAAAAGCATCAACACAATGAAGAAACTGCATCAACTAATGGGCAAAACAACCAGCTAGCATCAAAACGGCAGGATCCAACTAACACATAACAATATTAACCTTGAATGTAAATGAGCTAAATGCTGCAATCAAAAGACACAGACTGGCAAATTGGATAAAAGTCAAAACCCATCAGTGTGCTGTATCCAGGAAACCCATCTCACGTGCAAGGACACACATAGGCTCAAAATAAAGGGATAGAGGAAGATTTACCAAGCAAATGGAGAGCAAAAAATAGCAGGAGTTGCAACCTAGTCTCTGATAAAATAGACTTTAAACCAACAAAGATCAAAAGAGAAAAAGAAGGGCATTACATCATGGTAAAAGGATCAACGCAACAAGATCTAACGATCCTAAATATATATGCCCCCAGTACAAGAGCACCCAGATACATAAAGCAAGTTCTTAACAACCTAAAAAGAGACTTAGACTCACATACAATAATAGTGGGAGACTTTAACACTCCACTGTCAATATTAGATCAATGAGACAGAAAATTAACAAGGATATCCAGGACTTGAACTCAGATCTGGACCAAGCAAACCTAATAGATAGCCACAGAACTCTCCACCCCAAATCCACAGAATATACATTCTTCTCAGCACCACATCGCATCTAATCTAAAATTGACCACATAATTGGAAGTAAATCACTCCTCAGCAAATGCAAAAGAACGGAAATCGTAACAGTCTCTCAGACCACAGTGCAATCAAATTAGAACTCAGGATTAAGAAACTAACTCAGAACTGAAGGACTTCATGGAAACTGAAAAACTGGCTCTTGAATGTTGATTGGATAAACAATGAAATGAAAGCAGAAATAAAGATGTTCTTCAAAACCAACAAGAACAAAGACACAACATACCAGAATCTCTGGGACACATTTCAAGCAGTGTCTAGAGGAAAATTTATAGCAATAATTGCCCACTTGAGAAGCAAGGAAAGATCTAAAATTGACACCCTATCATCAAAATTGAAAGAGCTAGAGGAGCAAGATCAAAAAAACTCAAAAGCTAGCAGAAGACAGGAAATAACTAAGATCAGAGCAGAACTGAAGGAGATAGAGACAAAAAATACCCTTCAAAAAACCAATAAATCCAGGAGGTGGTTTTTTGAAAAGACCAACAAAATAGACAGACCAGTAGCCAGATTAATAAAAAAAGAAAAGAGAGAATAATCAAATAGATGCAATAAAAATGATAAAGTGGATATTACCACAGATTCCACAGAAATACAAACCATCATCAGAGATTACTACAAACAACTCTATGCACATAAACCAGAAAACCTGGAAGAAATGGATAAATTCCTGGACACTTGCACCCTCCCAAGCCTAAACCAGGAAGAAGCTGAAACCCTGAATAGACTAATAACAAGGGCTGAAGTTGAGGCAGCAATTAATAGCCTAACAGCCAAAGAAAGCCCAAGTCCAGAAGAATTCACAGCAGAATTCTACCAGACATACAAAAAGGAGCTAGTACAATTTCTTCTGAAACTATTCCAAACAATCCAAAAAGAGGGAATCCTTCCCAAATCATTTTATGAGAGCAACATCATCCTGATACCAAAACCCGGCAGAGACTCAACAAGAAAAGAAAACTTCAGGCCAATATCCATGATGAACATAGATGCAAACATCTTCAATGAAATACTGGCAAAGCAATTGCAACAGCACATCAAATAGCTTATCCATCATGATCAAGTAGGCTTCATTCCAGGGACGCAAGGCTGCTTCAACATATGCAAGTCTATAAACGTAATTCACCACATAAACAGAACCAAAGACAAAAACCACATGATTATCTCAATAGATGCAGAGAAGGCCTTGGACAAAATTCAACAGCCCTTTATGCTAAAAACTCTCCATAAATAAGGTATCAATGGAACGTATCTTAAAATAATAAAAGCTATTTACAACAAACCCACAGCCAATATCATACTGAATGGGCAAAAACTGGAAGTATTCCCTTTGAAATCTGGCACTAGACAAGGATGCCCTCTCTTACCACTCCTACTTAATATAGTATTGGAAGTTCTAGCCAGAGCAATCAGGCAAGAAAAAGAAATAAATGGTATTCAATTAGGAAAGGAGGAAGTAAAATTGTCTCTATTTGCAGACGACATGATCGTATAATTTAGAAGACCCCATCATCTCAGCCCAAAATCTCCTTAAACTGATAGGCAACTTCAGTAAAGTCTTAGGATATAAAATCAATGTGCAGAAATCACAAGCATTCCCATACATCAATAACAGACTAAAAGAGAGCCAAATCAAGAACAAACTGCCATTCACAATTGCTACAAAGAGAATAAAATACCTAGGAATACAACTAACAAAGGATGTAAAGGACCTCTTCAAGGAGAACTACAAACCACTGCTCAAAGAAATAAGAGAGGACACAAACAGATGGAGAAACATTCCATGCTCATGGTTAGGAAGAATTAATATCGTGAAAATGGCCATACTGCCCAAAGTAATCTATAGATTCAACGCTATCCCCATCAAGCTACCAATGACCTTCATCACAGAACTGGAAAAAAACCACTTTAAACTTCATACGGAATCACAAGAGAGCCCGCATAGCCAAGAAAATCCTAAGGAAAAAGAACAAAGCCAGAGGCATCACACTGCCCAACTTCAAACTACACTACAAGGCTACAGTAATCAAAACAGCATGATACTGGTACCAAAACAGAGACATAGACCAATGGAACAGAACAGAGGCCCCAGAAGCAACACCACACATCTACAACCATCTGATCTTTGACAAATTTGACAAAAACAAGCAATGGGTAAAGGACTCCATGTTTAATAAATGGTGTTGGGAAAACTGGCTAGCAATGTGCAGAAAGCAGAAACTGGACCCTTTCCTGTCATGTTACACTAAAATTAACTCCAGATGGATTAAAGATTTAAACATAAAACCTAACACCATAAAAACACTAGAAGAAAACCTACGGAAAACCATCCAGGACATAGGCATAGGCAAGGACTTCATGACTAAAACACCAAAAGCAATGGCAATAAAAGCCAAGATAGACAAATGAGATCTAATTAAAATTCAGAACTTCTGAACAGCAAAAGAAACCATCAGTAGAGCAAACCAGCAACCAACAGAATGGGAAAAAAATTTTGCAATCTACCCATCTGACAAAGGGCTAATACCCAGAATCTACAAAGAACTAAAACAGATATACAAGAAAAAAACAAACAACCCAATTCAAAAGTGAGAGAAGGATATGAACAGACACTTTTCAAAAGAAGACATATATGAGGCCGACAAACCTATGAAAAAATGCTTATCATCTCTGGTCATTAGAGAAATACAAATCAAAACCACACTGAGATACCATCTCACGTCAGTTAAAATGGCTATCATTAAAAACTCTGGAGACAACAGATGCTGGAGAGGATGTGGAGAAATAGGAACACTCTTACACAGTTGGTGGGAGTGTAAATTAGTTCAACCATTGTGGCAGACAGTGTGGCGATTTCTCAAGGATCTAGAAATAGAAATTCTATTTGACCCAGCAATCCCATTACTGGGTATATACCCAAAGAACTATAAATTGTTCTACTATAAAGACACATGCACACATATGTTCATTGCAGGCCTGTGTACGATAGCAAAGACCTGGAACCAACCCAAATGTCCATCAATGATAGACTGGACAAAGAAAATGTGGCACATATACACAATGGAATACTATGCAGCCATAAAAAACGATGAGTTCGTGTCCTTTGTAGGGACTTGGATGAATCTGGAAACCATCATTCTCAGCAAACTGACACAAGAACAGAAAGTCAAACACTGCATGTTCTCACTCATACGTGGGTGTTGAACAATGAGAACATGTGGACTCAGGGAGAGGAGCATCACATGCTGGCGTCTGTTGAGCAGGACTAGGGGACAGACAGTAGGGTGTGGGGAGGGTGAGGAGGGATAACATGGGGAGAAATGCCAGATATAGTATGTATCTAAAGTAAAAATATAAAAGAAAAAAAAAACATTACATTTGCCCACTCTCATCCCTTCCTGCTTTATGGAGCTGTTACTTGAGGCTGCAGGCATCTTGTAATCATGACGTGTTAATTCTGTGGATGAGACCCCTGGGAGCTGATGATACCTGGAAGAGCCTAGCTCTGAACTTCTTGTTTCTTAAGGTTTAAGCCTCTGCACTTGAATATCCTGTTAGTTAGACCTGAATGTGTGTTTAGCTGCTACAAATGGTCAAAAGTCTGAGTAGGAGGTAACGCTTCTCCACACTGCTGAATGGAGGAGTATTAGAATTTGGCCATCCTACCTTCTATTAATTGCTGCCTTCTTGATTGCCACTTCGATTGCACAGTGACCTAAGAGCCCTAAGGAGTATAGTTCAGTTAAGTCTGGGGGTGTGTAAAAGCAGCCCGTATTCACAACTGAAGTCAGCCTCCAAATGTGTGGTTTGAAGGACATCACCATTCTCATCTTAATAAATAAATAAATTTATTATCTGCTTTCAGTCTGAAATTCTATTTGTGAAGATTAATTTCCTAGAGTCTTCAAGATTTCTTTCTTAAAGAAATCTTGTGTTTTCTTGGGTGG
This sequence comes from Cacajao melanocephalus, assembly GCA_963573385.1. NCBI lineage: Eukaryota > Metazoa > Chordata > Mammalia > Primates > Pitheciidae > Cacajao > Cacajao melanocephalus. The sequence goes on along the minus strand of CAUYLG010010146.1, from coordinate 25,443 downwards.
AGACCAGTATCCTACAATCTTATCAGCATTTATGTTAGCTGAGATGGAGAACTGCAAGATGGGGATAAAATGAATAGAATTTTAGGACCTATAAGTTCATAGAAATCTTTGAGATCACCTTACCTCGCACCTTTGTTTTACAGATTTAAAAGAAAAGTCAAAAACTGTGGACCAGAAAGTTTCAATAGTTTACCAGATAATGTCCAGTTGGTATACTTTTAGCAGTGGAGATGGGGGCGTGGGGCATGGCATAAAAGGAGGAGCTGATGGACATCGAAGGGAGCAGACACATGGCCACTGGCCTCTGGGATTTGCTGATGCCTAACCCTGTAATAGCCCTGTATCTATAGGAAAGGGCAGTTCCTTCTCTCACTCTTCTTATCTCCACTCTTTCTTACTTGATAGACTACATACATGTTTATTTTGAATAATTAGTCTAGGTAACAAATGCCATAACATGCTACCTTTATGATAGATTCTCATTCTTTAGAAAAAGCCTATTTCTGAGGTTTAGAAAATAAATCGCTGCTATGTATGTTTATAAATGTTTCAGTTTATCTGAGATCTCCAAATAAAAATGTTTCTTAAAATATTAGGTTAAATATTTCAAAGAGGTTCCCATATTTTGTCAAGCACTTAAGGATCTACATATAAAGGCATGCACTGTTTAATGAAATTCTGACTTTTCATTAAAAAGCATGAATTTATTGCAATGCCAACAGTAGTCAGTCTCTTCTTTAGATATGTAGTTTAAAAATATATTATTTCAAAAGAGCTAGATTTGTAATTGTTTTCCTGATTTGTTTTTGCTTAGATACCTATACAATCCTTCTATTCCAAAGAATCTTAAGGCTGTAAATCTTGGAACGGTTTCTGTGTTCTCTTGCCCTCTGCTGGCTAAATTGAGACCTTTCTTAGAACATGCCAATCAAACACCCTGTGGGTCACAGATGTACATCCTCCATCTGGCTCATTTTTCGGTCCATTTGGCAAACGCCTCCTCAACAACTTTTATGCCAGTGCTAAAAATCTAGCTTTATATCCCCTGCTTCTCATCAAGATAACCACGACCTGATGACTCTAGTTCATAACATCTGATCTGTTCTCAAGCATCTTTTGTATTTACCCCCTGCATCCTATGGTTAGCAACTTATTATATCTTATAGCAGTCCTGAATTGTCTCTACTACATAATTAAGTAAATTATCACTTCAGTGAGTAAACATAAGGTGTTCCAATCTGTCCTGCTTATTCATTGCTTGTTGTTTGTCTTGTTTCCCCATTGTTACTGTCATCTCTCTAGGCTTTCATTCAACCCCATCAACTGGATTCCAAAGAGCCCTTGGCTATGGAAATTAAGCCCTTAGACCTCTCCCAGACCTTCATGGGCTGCTGAAGGGATCCTGGTGCCTGCTGTAACCCTGGCATTCACAGGCATCCCCCAGTCCCTCTGCAGTGGCCAAAGTAGAGCATAAATGCTTGGGGAAGGTCAGCCCTTCCCCAGTGGGCCATGCAGAAGAAGGTGAAGCAGCACATGGTTTGAAACCTTTGTTTTCCCCTCTCCTGCGGGGGAGGAGGGTGAACCCCAGCTGACATTCTTGAGGTTCTCCCACTGCTCTCTCTCTCCCATGTAATCCTCACGAGGATGATGTTCTGGGGTAGGCTCTGGAGCAACTCCTGCTCTTGAATGTCTCCTTCTTCATTTACAACCAAATTGAAATCTTTTTCAATTATTTTGTCTTCCAGTTATTCTGAAAGTACATATTTATTTACTTATTTATTTATTTGGCTTTCTTTGTTGAGCTGTACTTTTTTTTGTGCTGAGAGATGGTATGTGGAGAGATTTGAATTTGGGTGGCTGGTGTTATTATCCTAAGGAAAAATGGCAAAAGTTCTGATGTTTTGCATTGTTGTTTCATCAGTGAGGTAGAAAACAAGACAATTAGCTCAATGATGAGGATGGGAGAAGGGTGGGGGAGAAAGTGTGAATGATTGTCTGAAGGAGTGGAGATGGAAGGACAAGGCAGTGTGACTGCCTAGCAGCATGAAGGCACTGCTTGCGGTTAGCAGTAATAAATTTAAAGTAAGACCAGTCAGCATGACCGTGGGCTTTTCTCCAGCAACGTTCAGCTGCATCCTGTTGTGGTTTTGTCAAATGAGTACAAAGAAACGTGGTAAGCAGATATGAGAAAAACCTTAAAGCACTCCTGTGAAACACAAAAGTAGAAAGATGTGCCATATTCTTGGATTAGACAATGAACCATCATAAGGATGCCAATTCTCCCAGGTTAATATATACACTTATTGTCATCACATTAAACGCAACCATTTATTTTTTTCTGGAGTGAGAGAAGTTGATTCTAAACTACATAAGAAAAATAACACGCAAGAATTTTCAGAAAAACTCCTAAAAATCGGCACTATAAGCAAAAGAATGAACCGGCTGTTCAGAGCAGAAAGAAATTTTAAAAATGAAAATGACCCTAAAATATCTGAAAAGCTACTCAATCTAACTTATATTAAGAAAAAAATGAATAAAAAGAGTTTAAAAATCTTACCACTCACCTACTGAATTGGCAAAGTTCAAAAAGTTTGCTAATATACTTTGTTGGTGGGGCTGTTGAAAAATAGGTTGTGTCATCATTATGGTGTAGGCCCTATGGGGAATAGTTTGGAATTAACTAATAAAACTATATTTGCATTTACCTGTTGATTGAGCAATTCTACTTTTAAGAATCTCTACAAATTCAAAATGATATGTGAAGAAAGTTATTTATCAAGAGACATTACGTATAGTAAGCAGTGATTATAAACAATCCAAATATCCATCTCCATGTTAATGGATTGGAAGAATCAATATTATTAAAATGTCCATACTACCCAAAGTGATCTACAGATTCAACGCAATCCCTATCAAAATAACACTGACATTCTTAACAGAAATTTTTTAAAAGCCTAAAATTTATATGGTACTACAAAAGACACAGAATAGCTCAAGTTATTCTGAGCAACAAGAACAAAACTGGGGGCATCACATTACATAAATTGAAATTACACTGCAGAATTATAGTAACCAAAACAGCATGGTACTGGCATAAAAACAGACATATAGACCAATGGAGCAGAATAAAGATCCAAGAAATAAATACATACTCTACGGTGAACTCATTTTCGACAAAGGTGCCAAAAATATACACTGGGGAAAGGATGGTCTCTTTAATAAATGGTGCTGGGAAAACAATGTCCATATGCAGAAGGATGAAAGTTGACCCCTATCTCTTGCTATATGCAAAAATCAAATAAAAATGGACCAAAGACTTAAATCTAAGACCTCAAACTATGAAACTACTAGAAGAAAACACTAGGAAACTCTCTAAGACATTGGTCTGGAAAAGATTTCTTGAGTAATACCCCACAAGCATCAGCAACCAAAGCAAAAATGGACAAATGGGATGACATCAAGTTAAAAAGATTCTGCACAGCAAGAAAACAATCAACAAAGTGAGGCAACAACTCACAGAATGAGAGAAGATATTTGCAAACTATCCATCTGACAAGGGATTAAACAAAATATATAAGAAGCTCAGTCAACTCAATAGGAAAAAAATCCCTAATAATCTGATTAAAAAATGGGCAAAAGATCTGAATAGACATTTCTCAAAAGAAGACATACAAATGGCAAATAGGTATATGAAAAAGTGTTCAACATCATTGATCATCAGAGAAACGCAAATCAAAACTACAATAAGATATCATCTCACACCAGTTAAAATGGCCTTTAACCAAAAGGCAGTTGGCTGGGCTTGGTGGCTCACACCTGTAATCTCAGCACTTTGGGAGGCCGAATGAAGCAGGTGGATCACCTGATGTCAGGAGTTTGAGGCCAGCCTGGCCAATATGGTGAAATCCTGTCTTTACCAAAAATACAAAAAATTAGCCAGGTGTGGTGGTACCTGCCTGTAGTTCCAGCTACTCAGGAGGCTGAGGCAGGAAAATCATTTAAACCCAGGAGGCGAAGGTTGCAGTGAGCTGAGATCACACCACTGCACTGCAGCCTGAGTGACAAGAGTGAGACTCTGTCTCAAAAACACAAAAACAAAAACCAAACAAACAAACAAAAAACCAAAAGGTGGTCAGTAACAAATGCTGGCAAGGGTATGGAGAAAAAGGAACTCTCATACACTGTTGGTGGGAATGTAAATTAGTACAGCCACTATGGAGAAAGGTATGTGTTTCTCAAAAAAACTAAAAATAGAACTAACCATATGATCTAGCAATCCTGTTGCTAGGTATATACCCAAAAGAAACCAAATCAGTGTATCAAAGAGATGTCTGCATTCCCATGTTTATTGCAGCACTATTTACAATAACCAAGATTTAGAATCAACCTCAGTGTCCATCAACAGACACATAGATAAAAGAAATGTGGTATACATACACAATGGAGTACTATTCAGCCATAAAAAAAGAATGAGATCTTATGGATCTCGTTATGGATGAATTTCTGGACACATAGCCAAATTCTACCAGAGGTGCAAAGAGAAGCTGGTAATATTCCTTCTGAAACTATTCCAAACAATTGAAAAGGAAGGACTCCTCCCTAACTCATTTTATGAGGCCAGCATCATCCTGATAACAAAACCTGGCAGAGACACAACAAAAAAAGAAAACTTCAGGCCAATATCCCTGATGAACATTGATGTGATTATCCTCAATAAAATACTAGCAAACCAAAGCCAGCAGCACATCAAAAAGCTTATCCACTACTATCAAGTCAGCTTCATCTTTGGGATGCAAGCTGTTCAACGTAGGCAAATCAATAAACATAATCCATCAAATAAACAGAACCAATGACAAAAATTATATTATTATCCCAATAGATGCAGAAAAGGCCTTCTATACAATTCTACATCCTTCATGCTAAAAACACTCAATAAACTAGGTATTGATGGAGCATATCTCAAAATAATAAGAGCTACTTATGACAAACACAGCCAATATCATATGGAATGGGCAAAAGTTGGAAGCATTCCCTTTGAAAACTGGCACAAGATAAGGATACCCTCTCTCACCACTTCTATTCAACATACTATTGGAAGTTCTGGCCAGGGCAGTCAGGCAAGAGAAAGAAATAAAGAGTATTCAGATAGGAAGAAAGGAAGGCAAATTGTCTCTGTTTGCAGATGACATGATTCTATATTTAGAAAACCCCATCATCTCAGCCCCCAAAAACTCCTTAAACTGATAAGCAACTTCAGCAAAGTCTCAGGATACAGAATCAATGTGCAAAATTCACAAGCATTCCTATATACCAACAATAGACAAACAGAGACCCAAATCATTAATGAACTCCCATTCACAATTGCTACAAAGAGAATAAAATACTTAGAAATACAGCTAACAAGGGACGTGAAGTACCTCTTCAAGAACTACAAACCACTGCTCAAGGAAATAAGAGAGGACACAAACAAATGGAAAAACACTCCATCCTCACGGATAGGAAGAATCAATATTGTGAAAATGGCCACACTGCCTAAAGTAATTTATAGATTCAATGCTATTCCCATCAAACTACCATTGACATTCTTCACAGAATTAGAAAAAACTACTTTAAATTTCATATGAAATCAAAAAAGAGCCCATATAGCCAAGAAAATATTAAGCCAAAAGAACAAAGCTGGAAGTATCATACTGCCTGACTTCAAACAATACTACAAGGCTACAGCAACCAAAACAGCATGGTACTGGTACCAAAACGGACATATAGATCAATGGAACAGAACAGAGACCTCAGAAACGACATCACTAATCTACAACCATCAGATCTGTGACAAACTTTCCAAAAACAAGCAATGGGGAAAGGATTCCCTGTTTAATAAATGGTGCTGGGAAAATAAATGGGCTAGCCATATGTAGAAAACTGAAACTGGACCCCTTCCTTAAACTCTACACAAAAATTAACTCAAGATAGATTGAATACTTAAATGTAAAACCCAAAACCATAATCCTAAAAGAAAACCTAGGCAATACCATTCAGGATGTAGACATGGGCAAAGACTTCATGATGAAAATACCGAAAGCAATTGCAACAAAAGCTAATACAAATGGGATCTAATTAAACTACAGAGTTTTGGAAAGCAAAAGAAACTATCACCAGAGTGAACAGATAACCTACAGAATGGAAAAAAATTTTTACAATCTACCCACCTGACAATGGTCTAATATCCAGAATCTACAAGGAGCTTAAACGAATTTACAAGAAAAAAAAACAAACAACCCCATCAAAAAGTGGACAAAAGATATGAACAGACACTTCTCAAAAGAAGACATCTATGCAGCCAACAAACATATGGAGAAAAGATCACCATCACTGATCATTAGAGAAATGCAAATCAAAACCACAATGAGATACCATCTCATGCCAGTCAGAATGACAATTATTAAAAAGTCAAGAAACAATAGATGCTGAAGAGGATGTGGAGAAATAGGAATGCTTTTGCACTATTGGTGGGAATGTAGATTGGTATAACTTTTGTGGAGGACAGTGTGGGGATTCCTCAGGGAACTAGAACCAGAAATACCATTTGACTCAGCAGTCCTATGACTGGATATATACCCAAAGAATATAAATCATTCTGCTATAAAGACACGTGCACATGTATGTTTATTGCAGCACTATTTACAATAACAAAGACATGGAACCAACCCAAATGCCCATGAATGATAGACTGGGTGAAGAAAATGTGGTACATATACACTATGGAATACTATGCAGCCATTAAAGGAATGAGATCATGTCCTTTGCAGGGACATGGATGAAGCTGGAAGCCATCATCCTCAGCAAAGTAACACAGGAACAGAAAACCAAACACCACATGTTCTCACTCATAAGTGGAAGCTGAACAATGAGAACACATGGACACAGGGAGAAACAACACACACCAGGGCCTGTTACAGTGTGGGGGGCAAGGGGCAGGAGAGCATTAGGACAAATATCTAATGCATTTGGGGCTTAAAACCTAGATGGTGGGTTGATAGGTGTAGCAAACCACCATGGCACATGTATACTTATATAACAAACCTGCACGTTCTGCACATGTATTTTGGAACTTAAAGTAAAATAAATAAAAAAGAAAGAAAATGTGGTATACAATGGGGTATTATTCAGTCATAAAAAATGATATCTTATTATTTGCAACAACATGGATGGAACTAGACGGCATTGTGTTAAATGGAATAAGCCAGGCATAGAAGGACAAATTTCACATGTTCTCACTTATTTATGGGAGCTAAAAACTAAAACAATTGAACTCATGAAGATAAAAAATAGAGTAACAGTTATCAGTGGCTGGGAAGAGCAGTGGGGGTGGGGAGGAAAGTGAGGATGGTTAATGGTTACAAAAATATAGTTAGAATGAATAAGATCTAGTATTTGATAGCATAACAGGGTGACTACAATCAACAAAAGCTTATTGTACATTTAAAAATAACTAAAAGAGTGTGATTGGAATGTTCCTAACACAAAGAAATGCTTGAAGTGATGGACACTCCATTTACCTTGAAGTGATCATTCGGCTTTGTATGCCTGTATCAAAATATCTCACATGACCCATAAATATATACACCTACTATGTACCCATATCAATTAAAAAGAGAAAAAAGAGAGAAAAAAAACCAATAACAAACATCCATCAATAGGGGACTTGTTAAGTCAATTATGGTGCATCCACAAAATAGAGAACGAAACAGCTATGAAAAAGAAAAGTTCTCGGCTGGGTGCAGTGTATTCCCAGCACTTTGGGAGGCTGAGGTGGGTGGATTACTTGAGTCCAGGAGTTTGAGACCAGCCTGAGCAACATGGTGAAACCTTGTCTATTAGCCCGGTTTGGTGATGCATGCCTGTAGTCCCAGCTGTTTGAGTGGGCTAAGGCGGGAGGATCGCTTGAGTAAAGGTTCTAGTGAGCCTTGGTTGTGCCACTGCACTCCAGCATAGGCAACAGAGCAAGATCCTGTCAAAAAACAAAACAAAAAACAAACAAAACAAAAAGCAAAAAACTAAGATTAAGAACAAAAGATTGGATGGATAGATAAAAGATATACATAGATTCTATCTTTTGTGTAAGAAAAGAGGACAAAGAAGAATGCTTATTTTTGCCAAAAGCACAGGCTCTGGAAGAATACATTTAAAAATTTGTAAAAGCTGTTTCTTAGGGAGGGCAGGAGAAGGGGGCTGAGGAAATAGAGGCAGTGATAATGCTTTAAATATACTGAGCAATGTAAATGTTTTACAAATATAAAAAAATAATAAAATGAAAAAGGAAAATGAGAGCACACAGACATTAGAAACAAATGAGCTTAAAATGAATATCAGATGGCTGGACCACGTGCCTCTTCTTGTTGATTCTGGACTTAAGCTTCCCCAGTAAAGCTTGCTCTTTATACTGCAACCACGGCAGGCTGTGGAATTTGCAAAACTTGCTTCAATTGTGTTTACTGTCTATTGTCTGTCTTTTCCCACTGAATAGTCAGCTACACGCAGCAGGATCTCTGTCTGCTTTGTTCACGGATGTATATGTATAGCCTGAACATGTCTGGCACACCGTAGGTGTTCAATAAATATTTGTTGAATGAATGAAACTCCTTGTGGGCAAGGAAGCAGAGCCATTCTTTGTGTGTACTTATTTTAATGCCCCAAAGCTAGCACAGGACTAACGAAGGAATTGCCTGATACATATTTTTATCTGAGCCCAGGTGTTTTTAGCAGAACTGCAACTACATGCCTGTCTTCACTGACTTCTATTTGTGTCTGGCCAATAGCCCTGGACCCTGCTGTCCTGGCTTCATGTGTAGCTGGCAGTCTCCGGCAGCCATGATATTGCCCTGGCTCGTGCTGTGTTGAAAGTGGCCCAAACTGCCAAAGATTTACTCTCCTCTCCCTTTTAGTGTCCTTCCCGCTGGGCTGCTTTGTGGATGTTTCAGAGGAGTCTCTCCATTCCTTTCTAGTCGGCTTACAATGATAGGCCATGATAGTTTGGATTCATGGAGAAATAAATCTCTTTGTAAAAATGGCAACATACAGATGAAGAAATTTCTTTCAGTAGATCTGGTTTAACAATAAACGGGAGAGATCTGACTATCACTAAGAATAGCATTAACTTCCCCCTAGCCCTCTCTTAACATTTCATTGTCTCCATAATATCCACCAAAAGGCTTTGGTTTAGAGTTACTTCTTAAAGCATTTAGCCCTAGGAGTAAGACAAATGCGGATTGAATCCCAGCTTGAACAATTTACTAATTCATCATCCTGGGACTCAGTTTCCACAATTTTAGCAACACCCATTTTTCTGAGTTGTTGGAAATACAAGCAAATATGTATGCTATACTCCTAGCACAGTGTCCATTCTTCGATGAAGGGAGCTATGAATAAAAATAGATCTACTATTCGTATTCAAAACTGTAGGGAAAAAAGATTGGAAGGAAATATATCAAAATGTGAATAGTCATTGCTCTTGGGTGGTGAGATTATTGTGCTTTTATCTTGGTGATTTAAATTTTCCCCAGCTTTTTATGCCTTGTAAAATGACTCTGCAGTAGGTTTATAGTCAGAAATGTTAATAAAATAATAACTTAACCCTTAATAGTTTAAAAATTCTCAATTCTCCTTCTACAATTCTGTCCTGTTTCTCAGTAATAACTCAATAAAAATCTAATTAAATAAAAGAAGTTGTGTTAATTCATTTCATAAGCAACCAGGAGAATTAATATGAGCACACAGACCCAGGGTCTTAAAAAAAATCAGTCTGCAAACAAATATGAGTAAGAATTTAAATTAGGGACCTGATCTTCAGCACAAATGTTGAAGTCAGAACTTTTAGGACCTGGTGGGCAGACGGCAAGGTTTTAATAATGTTGGCCAAAAAGAGCAATCTCGAGATCAGGAAATGGGCCAATAGTGTGCCCTCTGTGAAGCAGACAGCAGCCCTCATTGTCTGCTGGAAAGCATCCTCTTAAAAGGCACTTCTGGAGGGACCTCAGCCACACTACAGCCACCTTCAGGGATCAGTGTGGAGAAAGAGGTCATAGCCAGGTTGTGGGTGCCTCCGCAATGGATTACTGTAGTTTGCAACACCTGAGGGGTGAAAAGTGATGACTGGCTGGGAGGATGCAATCTCAGAGATTGGTACGTACGGCGGAAGGAAATGCAGAGATGGTGGTTTCTGCTCTGTAAGCTGCCCAGCCCCTCCCACCTCCTGTTGCTTGCAGGGGCTGTGGTCAGGGTTGCAAGAGGAGCAGTGGGGACAGAGGAGGCATTTGTGACCACTCAGTCCTCCTGCATGAGACTTGATACATCAACTCCACATTTGACAAGGAGGAAACAGGAAGTGGGGGGCTTAGATGGAAACACAGGGTTGGGGGTGGTATATTCAAGACTTTAAAGGGCAATATTTTTGCCAATTCAGGTTCCTCAGTAACTGAAGATGCTGAAATGCATTTCCTGTGTTGCTCCTTTTCTCAGTGTTGACCAGCTCTATAACTCATGACACCTGCAGTCTGCTGCAGAGCTCTGCATCTTGACAATCAGAACAAACCACGCATCTCACAGTCTTACAGTAGAAAGCTAGGGTCAATTAGTTACCAAAATTGGTATTTATAATGGGGAGAATTTATAACAGAGAATAAATGGCAAGGAATTTTTACAACTCTGGCAATGCCCTTGAATTGCACAGACAAGATTAAGAAATGAATAACGTAGTTGTGCTCCATCTATCTTCTAGAAAACACATCTAATTTTCCCCCCTTAGCTTCATTTTCATGTTTCCACTTTGTGCAGATCTTTTACTTGCTTCTTCCTCCCTCTCATTTAACTCTTAAAAGAAGAACCGGGGCAGTGTTCCCAGGAAGAAAGTTAGCACTTTTCCTGCTCAGGGCATCCACTGATTCAAAGGCGGACATTTTCAGGTGTTTATAAGAGCACCTGACCATTTGGCTGCACTTCAAGAACAGGGATCAAGAGGTTTGAGTCCAGAGAAGGAAAATAACCAGTTGGATCAGTGGGCGAGAGATGGCAGAATAAATAGGGTTGTAACAAAGAGAAGGTCAGCTGTAAATGGGTCAGGAGACCAAAGTGGACAGAGTAGGCCCTGGAATGCTTGCTCGGAGGCCTGCCATGAAGGATTTCTGCCTGCTTCCCCACCCTACCCGAGGGCCAGGATGACTCAGCACTTCCTATTGTTGTGAAGGCCAACCCCAGGAGGCCCTATCAAGGCTGACTGCTGTTAAAACCAGTCTGCACGCCTCCTTGTTCCTGGTTCATTCAAGGTCTGTATAGTAAAAGGTTGTTCCAGAGGGATGTATATAATTCATCCCAGTGTTTGATGTTCCTTTATTACTTGTTTTCACTTGGGCCGACAGTTAAACTGATCAGGTTTTGGGCTGATGCCAGCTGCTTTATTTGGCAGCACTGTCACATAAAATTAGCATTTTTTGGTGATTACTAGGTGCCAACATTCTGTGAAGAACTTTACGTGGACATCCCATTTAATTCTCAGAAGCCAATCACAAGGTAGGTATTATCATCTCCATTTGCATATGAGAAAACTGAGGCTTAAAGATGTTAAACTGCTCAAAGACTAAGACGCTACTCAAGCCTTTTGAGTTAAGAGTTCATGTTCGTAACCTGGTAAGTAGTGGGTATACTACTGCCTTGGCAGAGATTAGAAACGTTTCATTGAGATTAAACAAAACCAGAAGGTGATCATATGCAGGAAAACATGGAGAAAATTAAAAACAAACAGTGGGCCAGGAAGGTGATGAGGAGAGAAGGATAGAGGGAGGAAACCATAAGCTCTTGATAGAAAATCAAAGTAGCTAAAACCCATGGCCCTTTGTGGCCTTTTAGGGTCCCACCTACAGAATTGTTCGCCTAACATCTTTTCAAGATTGACATGCTTTGTTATCTCTATTTTCCATGTATGTGTTCCATGGATTTATTATGTAGATCTGGATTCTTCCAGCTACCAGGGGACAAGTGTGAATTCAGTGTGACTGAAGAGGCATCTGCCATACTGCAACTGAAACACAGGTTCAGTTGCTCACTGCTTGCAGAGTCCAGTTAACAAGAGCAGGGTATGGTACAAAGAAAGTGAGTTATTTCAAAGCTTAGCTTAGGGGAAGAAGTAAAGTCTCCTCCCTTTAAGGATACCACTTCACTTTTGGGACAGAAAGCAGGGGCTTTTAAAGGGGGACTTGGTATGAACAGCATGCAGGGGAGGGAGCCAGCAGGTGGGGGTCTGCGTGACTCGCTTTGGTGTCTTATATACCCCATGGTCGAGCTGGTACCATTGCAGGCAGAGCTAGGTTGTAAAGTGCTCATTGTCTGAAGATATCCTCCAGGTGGGAGAGAGTTCTGTTGCAGGCATATTTTAGGTTGTAAATTGACTGTGCTGTCTTGAGGTAATCTCCTGGTGGGAGAGATTTCTGGCTCTGGAGCTTCTAAGTCAGCACAGAGTCAGCTTGCTGTGTAGGGAGTGTCTGGAGAAGGGAAGGTAAAGATTATGATAGCATTTCTAAAGAGCTAAGTAAGAAATGGGGAATGGGGAAAAAGAAAAGAGAAAAGAAGAAAATATAATTTTAAAAAACCTCTTTCTTTTAGAAAAATGGGGGTACTCAGTTACAATACAGTGAATCCCATCTCCTACTCTCCTGGAAATTTTCATTATTACAGTAACTGGGTAAGGCAGCAAAGGTGGGAGCATTGTCTTTAGAAGGTTATCACTGAAATGTACATGTTGTCCTCAAAATCAAACTGCATGAAGGCAAGGACGTTGGCTTGTTCACCTCCATATCCCTACCTGTGGAATGTAGGTGATCATTATTTATGTACTGAATTAAGAATGTGTAAGTAAATGAATTAAAGAGGTGAGGAGGAGGCAGGGTGTCTGTCCTCCTTGAAGATTTGATACTCTTGTCTAGCTGATTCATTGACTTTGCAAATTAGAAAATGGGAAGAAATGGGTCACATGTAATATTTTTTAAGGGTGTGATTAAGTAGGATTAGGAATGGGAAAGTTTGGAGCCTGGGGCTCCACCGTGGGAGAAATGGAGAGCTGGCGGGGTAGTGTAAACTTCTCTTTCCAACAGTCTCTTCACTTCCATCAGTGTCTCTACTGTCCTACTATCCTTCCTCCAACTTTAGAAGGAGAATTGTCTTTCTGACTTAACAAGGCTAAAATCTCTCCAGTTCTAGGCCTCTAACATTTTTTCTTTCTCTCCACTGCTGTTTTCAAACAAATTTTCAGCCTCCAATATATTTTTGCTCTTTAAAAAATTAATATATAATATTATCATAGATGCATATCTATTTATATAGATGTACATATTTTAGAAGTACATGTGATCATTTAATATTTATATAATTTATAAAGATCAAGTGTAACTGGGATATCCATCACATAAAATATTTGTATTTTCTCTCTTTCTAGAAGCATTCAAATTATCTTCTAGTTATTTTGAAATGTACAATAGATCATTATAAACTATAGCCACTCTACTGATCTATCAAACATTAGGTTTTATTTCTTCTATCAAACTGTGTATTTCTACCCATTAATCAACCTCTCTGCATCCTTCCACGTCTCTACCCTTCCCAACCTCTGATAACTACTGAATTACTCTCTATCTTCATGAAATCCACTTTTTAAACCCCATATATGAGTGAGAACATGTGCTATTTGCCTTTCTGTGCTTGGCTTATTTTCCTTAACATATAACCTCCAGTTTCATCCATGTTGTTGCAAATGACAGGGTTTCATTGTTTTTGTGGCTGGATAATATTCCATTGTGTATATATACCATACTTCCTGTATTCCTTTGTCCACTGATGGGCAATTAGGTTGAGTCCATATTTTGGCTATTGTGAATAGTGCTACAATAAATATGACAATGCACATATCTCTGATACACTGATTTTCTTACTTTTGGATATATACACAGTAGTAGAATTGCTGGATCATGTGATAGTTCTATTTTTAGTTTTCTGAGGAATTCCATATTACTCTCCATAGTGTCTATACTGATTTATATTCCCATCAACATGTACAAGCATTCCCCTTTTTCTACATCCTTGCCAGCATCTGTTATTTCCTGTTTTTGATAAAAGCCATTTTAACTTGGGTAAGATAATGATAATGTTTGGATATTTGTCCCCTCCAAATCTCATGTTGAAATTTGATCCCCAATGTTGGAGGTAGGGTATTGTGGGAGGTGTTTGGGTCATGGGGGCAGATAATTAATGACCAGCTTGGCACTATCCTTGTGATGAATGAGTTCTGGGTCTATTAGTTTCTGTGAGAGCTGATATTTTTTATTTATTTTTTTTTTGTTTTTGTAGAGATGGGGTTTTTCCATATTGCTTAGGCTGGTATCAAACTCCTGAGCTCCAGTGAACCACCTGCTTTGGCCTCCCAAAGTCCTAGCATTACAGGCATGAGGCACTGCACCCAGACCTGATTATTATGAAGAGTGTGGCACTTCCCTCCTCTCTCTTGCTTCCTGCCATGTGATCTCTACCCCACAGCTTCCCTTTGCCTTTCATCATGAGTGGAAGCTTCCTGATGCCCTCACCGGAAACAGATACTGGCATCATGCTTCTTTTACAGCTTGCAGAACTTTGAGCCAAATAAATCTCTTTTCTTTATAAATTACCCAGCTTCAGGTATTCTTTTATGGTAACCCCAAAATAGACTAAGACAGATGATATCTCATTGTGGTTTTGATTTGAACTTCTCTGATGATTAGTGACACTAGACATTTTTTCATATACGTACTGGCCATTTGTATGTCTTCTTTTGAGAAGTGTCTATTGAGGTTTTTGTCTATTTTTAAATTAGATTTTTTTTTTTTGCTATTGAGTTGACTGAACTCCTTATATAATCTGGTTATTAATCCCTTATCAGATGGATAGTTTTCAAATATTTTCTCTCATTCTTTGGGTTATCTCTTTACTTTGTGGTTTCTTTAGCTGTGCAGAAGCCTTTTAATTTGATATAATCATATTTTTCTATTATCGCTTTGGCTGCTTGAACTTTTGAGATTTTACACAGAAAAATCTTTGCCCAAATCTTTGCCCAAAATGTCCTAGAGCATTTCCTTAAAGTTTTCTTCTAGTAGTTTCATAGTTTCTGGTCTTAGATTTAAACCTTTAGTCGACTTTGATTATTTTATTTTATTTTTGGTAGAGACAGAGTCTTGCCATGTTGACCTGTCTGGTGGCAGGGCTAACATGTTAAGGACAGCAGTGCTCCTCTGCCAGCCCTACACTAATCACCATTGGATTTTTACATATGAGAGAATTACATTTACACTATATTTTCATCATCCTATTTTGTTGTCCTTTTGTTTCAGTAGCTTAGCAATTACCATAATGTACTCCTTTATTTCATATTTAAAAAGTAATATGCATTCATTGTAGAAATTTAACTTGATAAGTAGAAAAACAACATAAACAATAGCTATTGATCCCTTTTACTGATTAATGATTCTGTCTTCTATGTTTAATTGCTTTCTTTTCTTTCTCTTACTCACAAGCTTAGACATACCCCAGAACTATCCCTTATCTTTCTGTTCTCTATTACAAAGAATAATTCATGTAGTGCTTGATTTGTTCACTCATTCAAAAATATCTAATGAAACCTACATTCTGCTAAGTGCTGGGGATACAAAAATGCATCAGAGGTGGCTCCTATTCCCAAGGAGACCACAGTCTGGAGAGGAGAGGGAAAGGCAGATATAAACAAGTCCTTTTAACACAGGGTGCTGAGTGCTTTGATGGAGCACTCTATGTGGGATTACAGAGGATGGCACCTCACCAGCTTGATGGGGGCAGAGGGGTGGGTCTCTATGAAGGCCCCCAGGAAAAGGTGAGCCTGGTAAAGTGAGGTTGGAAGGAGGAGGGATGAGGGAAAAGGGAGACAATTATCAGCCAAGAGGTCAGTCAGGAACCAAAAACCCAGATGTGAGAATTTTCAAGGCATTTGCAGGAAATGCAGTATTGTGTTGACATGTGAGAAGTACAAAGCAAGGGTGTCCAGAGCTGAGCTCACAAAGGGGTAAGATCACACAGGCTTTGCTTGTAACGCTATGGAGGCTTGGGCCTTCTCCTGATGAGGCTTTAATGAAGAGTATTAACCAGCAGTATGAGATTAACTGGTCTGCCCACAGATACTGTATTCTGGGTGGTTGGGTGAAGGATAGGTTTCTAGGAACTAAACAAGGATGGAAACAGGGAACCAGTTTGGAAAAACTATTTGCAGTGGAGTAGTTAAGAGGCAGCGACAGGTAGATCTAAGGCACTGGCATTAAGAACGAAGAAATAAATGAACTTGAGAAATATTTAGGAAATAAAATGGGCATGGCTTGCTGACTGAAGAGGAAATATGATGAAGGATAAAAGATGACTCCTGGGGTTCTCACTTGGGTGGCTGGCAAGATGAGGGTGAGAGTGTTAGTGGCTTAGCTATCACCTGCTTATGAGGTGGTTTAAATTGAAGGTAGGGAAGCTTAACCTTCAGACTCCCTTCCTTGCATGAAGCCATTTAAAGGCTCTGGGAAGGGCCCTAGCAATTTTGTATGCTTGAATCTGTATTCCTTTTCTTAAATAGAGCTCATACCCTTTTAAAGCTGGTGTTAGCCCCTAACACACAAAACCTGAATCCACCCTGCCCATCCCCTTTCAAGTCATCTTTCTTATTAGCAGAATTAATCTCCCTAAAACCAATATGTTGACATCATGTCAATCATCTTCTCAAAAGCTACTGTCATCACGACAACAGACTTTATCAGATTGACAATTTTACTTTGAGGTGGGCCTTTACTTCAACTAAAATTCATCTCCCAACAAATCTTTATAGTTTCAGAAAAGTAATTTTGATCTGTCTAAAAGCAGGGAAATCATTTACAAATGTTTGAATTCTTTTGTTCTTAGACCTATCTACCAATTGAGTTGCCTTAGTTGCAATTACTCCGTTGTACTTTCTTGTTTATCACTCATATTCTTGCTTTGTTTTTATACCAATTGTGGCTTTTTCTACTTTAAAACATTTGCCTAATCTCAGACCTGGCTATTCAGTTGTGAGTACTGTTTGGAATGACTACTCACAGAAACCACCGGCATATGCACATATCACTTGGTGTCATAGCCATCGGGCACATCCAGCAACATGATTACACCTTAGAATTCTGTTTTTGGTCATGTTAAGTCAAAGACAATTTGCACTCTAGAATGTTCATTCAGAAGTATAAACCTTTGCACATCAGTTATTTAATAGTTCCAATATCTGGAACACAGCATACTATCATCTGCAGTCACAGAGGTGTTGGACCATTCTCTCATCTGAAAAAAGAGTTGTCTTCGTTGTTCCCCACATTGCTGCCTGGTAAATGGCTTGTAAGGATTTTCCTGCTATCTGAGCAGCTGCTACTCTGTGTATGAAAAATCTAATTTTACTTTCTAAGATTTCTTCCCATAATGTCCCGTCTGCTTCAACAGATTCTCACTCAAACACACTAAAATGGGACTCATGATATCAATTTATTATTTTAGCAATCTCAATAAACAAGGCAGTTTTACCATGCTCTTTTTACTTCTGGGATAAGGCAGCCCTAGCATCTTCCTAAAAAAGAACATAATCTGCAACCTCATGTTACAAAAATTGCAGCTTGGTTAAGTTTTCTATTGATAGTCCTTCAGTTTTTCTTATAAGAGGATAACTTATGAGAAAATTTGTTATATAAATAAAACATAGAATGTTTCTATGAGGAGACACTTCTGAGCCATTGAGCATAGTGCTGATGTTTCTGTCAGATTTCTCGTCTCCCTTCTTCCCAGCTTCTTCCAACTTCTTCATCCTCTCCATGTCTGTTCCATGTTGGCAGATACAAATCAGAGGTGCGATGAGGCTAACAGCACCTGCAGAAGCCCAAGGACTTCTCTTGGATAAAAGGACTTGGACCTGCCCACCATCATTCCACAGAGGGAGTTAGGAGCCAAGAAAAGCAAAAAGTTGTAATCAGCAACACAGAACAGATGCAACCTGGGGCAGGTGGAGGATTTGGGAGCCCAGTTTTTTTTTTTTTTGGGAAAATGCTGTTTTAAGAAATTATATCATAATTCCCTTCTGTTATCCCAAGCCTCCTGATTGTTGTGGTACTTTGGGTATTCAGAGATAGGCTGTGTCAGTGCCTGGAACACAGCAGATAGGGAAGGCTGGTAGCAACCTGGAAGGTGGTTGTGAGATGGCCGGGCGGTGGCCTGCTGAAGATTGGAGAAGCAGCCTAGCTCCTAGCTTCTACCTGAGGGGACAAGCAGTACCCAGGGCAGATGTGTGGAGCAGGTGAGCATTCTTTGGGGATTTTCAGAAGTACCTAGGAAGGAGAACTTGGTAAAAGCCTAAACTTCCTTTTCATCACAAATGACATGAGCCCTGATTTTTGTGGCTCTGGAAACACTAGAAAATATCTGGCCTACCCAGAATAAACCTTCATGAGTCCATGTCCAAGAATGGGGCTAATTCCCTGCTTCCTTTCCACTTACATATTCACTCCTCGCTACCTTTCATCCCCTTTCTATCTCTGTTCGTTTTGGGATTGATTAAGTGGGTGGACTAGACTAAAAGGCAGTCAGAAGGATTACCGATTGCAGCTTGCTATTCCACACCAGAAGCAGCCTGGGGTACTCATGTAGCCTGGGGCCTGATAGAGAAGATTCTCCAAGCATCATGTGTCATATATGTCAGTGCCGTGTTCCCCAGCTAATTGATACAAAGGCTCCCTAAAGGCCGGTGAGGGCGGAAGCATCATTCCTCAGAGTTCCTTTGACTCAAGGTTTTACATAATTAGTTATTGAGATGAATGGAACTTATTCTTTCCTTTCTTCTTTCTTGTCTCATCCTTCTCTTCCTCTCCCTCCCACCTTCTTTTCTTCATGTGTCCTTGATCCTAGAACATTTTCTGCTCATTGTTTTTCAAGCTGTGTTGCTGCTACTACCAGTATCCTGTGTTCCCTGTTGTGGCCAGAAAGCTACTTACATCATTAGTGCTTTACAGGGCACAAAGGGAGCTAATGAAGCTTAAGGCTAGGCTAGGAGGTTACTGTCTTACCCTTTTGGCCTAGAAATTATTATATGAAGACACATACTATTGTTTTAACTATATGTCATATTATATATGTTGAATTAAGCTTGTTCTCAATATACAAATATGTGGTAACAAAATTCAAATTTGATAATTCAGAATAATGGTTCAGGACTTTGAAACAGGACTCTGCTACTACCTATGGAGTCTACTCTCTTATCTATGTTGGAAAATAAGAATCACATGCATCCGTTTGGAATATTTTAGGTGAAATCCCATAGAAGCTAGGTTCTGGATGAGGTGTGGTGTGATCATTTTTAGACTCACAGCTGCAGTTCACCCTCCCACCACCTATTCCTCACATCTATGCAGTCCTCCTTCCCATCCTATTGCAATACTGGGAGGGAAATATCCAGGGCAGTAGGAAACTCCCTTGTCCTAACCTCCATAATCTGTTTTTCTACTATCTGCATTGATGACCAGAGGTCATAGGGATTACTCCCTCTGCCTAAATGAGTGGAAGCAGAAATGTCACCATTATGAAAGTAGTAGTTGAATTAAAGAAAGGAAAGGGGCTACCAAATATTCTATCTATTCTTTATGATCTTTTTGGAATCTCCTTTATATGTAAACTTCAGTCATCTGAGGCCTCCATTCTTAGAAAGCAAGCATCTCCACATTCTGTCTTTGACATAGATGTACTTGTTCATAAATATTTTGTCCATTTTGATGTCCTCCACATCCTATGTGCTCAGTACATATTTACTAAACAAACAAGTGATTCTTACTGCCTTTAATAGTGTTGTGTTGGCGGTATGAACACAATTTAATACTAGAAGGTATTAGTCATCAGGCCAGCCATTTAGCCATGTCCTCTTATTGCCTACTCCTATAATTACATGATAAACACAGAAGCATGAATGCCCAGGGACTTTATATATCCTATTTTTTTACTATTCATTTGTTTTGAGCATCAAAAATCAGCTATTGTGGCCTACTGTGTACTGGGCATTGAAACTGTAAGTGGTACAGAGTGTACATTTTTTAGAATTCTCACAGTAGTGTGGTAAGAAATTATCTTCATTTTTCTTTTTTTTAAATTTCTCTCTCTATATATTTTTTATTGCATTTTAGGTTTTGGGGTACATGTCAAGAACATGCAAGATTGTTGCATAGGTACACACATGGCAGTGTGATTTGCTGCCTTCCTCCCCATCACCTATATCTGGCATTTCTCCCCATGCTATCTCTCCCCAACTCCCCACCCCCACGGTCCCTCCCCTATTTCCCAACAAACCCCAGTGTGTGGTGCTCCCCTCCCTGTGTCCATGTGTTCTCATTGCTCAACACCCACCTATGAGTGAGAACATGCGGTGTTTGATTTTCTGTTCTTGTGTCAGTTTGCGGAGAATGATGGTTTCCAGGTTCATCCATGTCTCTACAAAGGACACGTACTTGTCGTTTCTTATGGCTGCATAGTATTCCATGGTGTATATGTGCCACATTTTCCCTGTCCAGTCTGTCATCGATGGGCATTTGGGTTGGTTCCAGGTCTTTGCTATTGTCAATTTTTAAGATAGGAAAGAGTGTCTGTCCCACAGAATTTCATAGCTGTGGTTGAGACTATTAGGTTCTATTTCTGTCATTTTATAGTTGAGTAACCTACAGACCTGAATAAATCTGTCCAGTAACAAAAATAGTCAATAATAAAATTAGGGTGAGAATTGAGTTCTGCAAACTCCTTATCTACACATCTTTTGATGATATCAGCTGCTTAATCTTCTTGAGAACTCTTTAGAGGTGGGAAGACAGATTTGTTGACGTCATTGACTTTGACTGGACTAAAACATCCCTTGGATATTTCTGTCCATTGATCCACAATAAATTAATAGGAAAATTAGTTTTTCCTGAAATTGGAATTAAAATGTTCCTTTTCTCTGCACCTTGGCACTGATAACATAGAAAAGAGAAGTATCCGCATTATTCAATCTTATTACTTAGAATGAATCCTTTGAGATGGCTTTTGTTATTCTGACCTCTGACTTAGACTGTTGAAGTTTTGAGGTATTGAAAGGGATACCAATACTCTAATCAAATCCCTGTATGATAGTTTGTAAGACCACAAGGCACATAATCATCAGATTCACCAGGGGTGAAATGAAGGAAGAAATGCTAAGGGCAGCCAGAGAGAAAGGTCAGATTACCCACAAACTCACAGGGGATCTCTTGGCAGAAACACTACAGTCCAGAAGAGAGTGGGGGCCAAAATTAAGCATCCTTAAAGAAAACAATTTTCAACCCAGAATTTCATATCCAGCCAAACTAAGCTTCATAAGTGAAGGAGAAATAAAATCCTTTATAGACAAGCAACTGCTGAAAGATTTTATTACTACTGGGCCTGCCTTACAAGAGCTCCTGAAGGAAGCACTAAACGTGGAAAGGAACATACAGTACCAGCCACAGCAAAAACATTCCTAATTGGAAAAACACTATGAAGAAACTGCATCAACTAATGGGCAAAACAACCAGCTAGCATCAAAATGGCAGGATCAAATTCACACATAATAATATTAACTTTAAACATAAATGGGCTAAATGCCCCAATCAAAAGACACAGACTGGATAAAGAGTCAAGACCCATTGGTGTGCTGTATTTAGGAGAACCATCTCATCTGCAAAGACACACATAAGCTCAAAATAAAAAGATAGAGGAATGATAATATAAGGTATACAATGTAAGTTGACTATGAAATAATCACTGTAGTAAGAAAATTAACATATCTATTTCTCTTAGCAAGTTTCAAGTGTACAGTCCATTTATTATTGACTACAGTCACTATACTATGCATTAGATCTCTAAAAATTATTCATCTTGTAACTGAAAGTTTGTACCCTTTGACTAAATCATCTCATTTTTCCCGCTCCCCTGGACCCTGATAAGCAACATACTGCTCTCTGTTTTTGGGGGTTCAACATTTTTAGATCCCTAATGTTAGTGATATTATGTAGTATTTGTCTTTTTGTGTCTGGCTTATTTCACTTAATGTCCTCCTGTTTCACTCATGCCGTAGAAAATGGCAGAATTTCCTTCTTTATTAAGGCTGAATAATATTTTATTGTATATATACCCACATTTTCTTTTTCCATTCAACCACTGGTGGATACTTAGATTGTCGTTATATCTTGACTATTGTGACTAATACTTCAGTGAACACAGAAGTGCAGATATGTCTTTGAAATACTAATTTTATTTTTATTTTTGGATATATGCCCAAGAGTGGGATTGTTGTATCATATACTAATTCTATTTTTTATTTTCCTAGTAACCTCCATAATGTTTCCCATAATAAGTGAATCAATTTACATCCCACCCATAGTATAAAGGTTCCCTTTTCTCTACATCATTGTGAATACTTGTTGCTTTTTGACTTTCTTATAATACGCATTCTAGCAATTTTGAGGTAATATTTCACTGGGGTTTTGATTTGAATTTCCCTGATAATTAGTTATATTGAACATTTTTTTCATATACCTGCTGGTAATTTGTACATCTTCTTTGGGAAAATGTCTATTCAGGTCATATGCTCAGTTTTTAATTAGGCTGTTTGTTGTCTTGTTTTGTTGCTATTGTGTTATGTGAGTTCCTTATGTGTTTGGATATTAACCCCTTATCAGATATATCATTTGCAAATATTTTTCCTTTTCCATAGGTTACCTTTTCCTTTTGCTGATTGGTTTAAGCCTTCAGCTAGACTAAGATAAAAGAGTTGACACCCAAGTAAATAAAATCAGAAAATAAAAGAAGAGACAATACAATGAATGTAATAGAAATAAAAAGGATTATATGAAAATATTATTAACAATTGTTGGCCAACAAGTCAGATAAACTGGAAGAAATGAGTAAAATTTTACTTAGATACATCCTACCAAGACTGAATCATGAATAAATAGAAAATGTAAACAGACGAATTAAGACTAAGATTTAATCAATAATCAAACCACCACCAACAAAAAAAAGCTCTGGACCATATTGCTTCACTGGGGAATTTTACCAAACATTTAAAAAAACCTTAATGGCAATCCTCAAACTTTTTCAAAACATTAAAGAGAGGGTAAAATATCCAAACTCATTTTATGAAGCCAACACTACACTGATACCAAGGCCAGATGAAGACACTATAAAAATAATATTTCAGGCCAATATACCTTGTGAACATAGATGCAAAATTTCTCAACGAAGTACTAGCAAACAATTGAAAATCACATTAAAAGTTCATACATCATGATCAAGTGGGATTTATCCTTGGGAAACAAGGATGGTTCAACATACAAACCAATAAATGTGATTTGCCATATTAACAGAATTAAAAATATAAATTATATGATTATCTCAACAGATACAGAAGAATTTGACAAATTTCAACATCCTTTCAGGATAAGAACTATCAATAATTTAGGTATAGAAGGAATGCACCTCCATATCATAAGGAATGTTTTTTTAATATATTTCTTTTTGTTTTCATTTTTTAAAATATCACAGGCCCTATTGTGGTGTCTTTGAGGAACATAGGTAAGTTTCTTCAGAGCCTTTTACCTGTTTGATCATCATACAATACAATACAAAATAAGTCAAAGAAAAGTCAAAATAGAAACTATTTGAATGTTGTGTAAGTTAGTAAAAGTTAACAACCTTCCGGCCATTTTTCTACACATTCAAAGAAAGAGGTTAAAGAGAATGAAGCAAAGTTGCTTATATCAAAGAAAGAATGAAGTTAAATGTGCACATTGAACATGCTGACCTCACCGTTGCAAGATGGTCACAAGAATATCTAAACACAGTCAATGCAAGCAGAAACAGAAGATCTGGTACCCAAGAATGGTATCTCCTATCAGATGTACGTTCTCTACTAACAGTATTTTCCTTTTGGGTCATTTACCATAACTGAGTCACCTGGCAACCTTTAGTTGCAAGGAAAGCTATAAAAGGGGCAACAACATTATTAACACAACCAAACCTGCCACCGGGTTCTCCAGAAAAATACCAAACATTGCTGTTAGGAAGAAGCACTGTTAGATAGAGGGACTACTGGGTAGATTACGACCAAGAGTCTCTTCTAAAGCTATTTAATTTATTTTTTTATTGTACTTTAGGTTCTGGGGTACATGTGCAGATCATGCAGGATTGTTGCATAGGTACATACATGGCAATGTGGTTTGCTGCCTCCACCCCCCTGTCACCTACAGCTGGCATTTCTCCCCATGTTATCCCTCCCCAATCTCCCACCCCTGCTCTCCCTCCCTTGTCCCCCGCCAACAGACCCCAGTGTGTGATGCTCGCCTCCCTGTGTCCATGTATTCTCATTGTTCAACACCTGCTTATGAGTGAGAACATGTGATGTTTGATTTGTTGTTCTTGTGTCAGTTTGCTAAGAATTATGGTTTCCAGATTCATCCATGTCCCTACAAAGGACACAAACTCGTCATTTTTTATGGCTGCATAGTATTCTATGGTGTACATGTGCCACATTTTCCTTGTTCAGTCTATCACCGATGGGCATTTGGGTTGGTTCCAGGTCTTTGCTATTGTAAACAGTGCTGCTGTGAACATACGTGTGCATGTATCTTTATAGTATAATGATTTCTAATCCTTTGGATATATACCCAGTAATGGGATTGCTGGGTCAAATGGAATTTCTATTTCTAGGTCCTTGAGGAAGTGCCACACTGTCTTCCACAGTGGTCGAACTAGTTTACACTCCCACCAACAGTATAAAAGTGTTCCTATTTCTCCACATCCTCTCCAGCATCTGTTTTCTCCAGATTTTTAAATGATAGCCATTCTAACTGGCATGAGGTGGTATCTGAATGTGGTTTTGATTTGCATTTCTCTAATAATCAGTGATGATGAGCATTTTTTCACATGTGTGTTGGCCTAATATATGTCTTCTATTGAAAAGTGTTGGTTCATATCCTTTACTCACTTTTGGATGGGTTTTCTTCTTATATATGTTGTAGTTCTTTGTAGATTCTGGATATTGGCCCTTTGTCAGATGGGTAGATTGCCAAATTTTTTTCCCATTCTGTTGGTTGCCAGATAACTCTAACGATTTTTTTTTTTTTTTTTTTTTTTTTTTGCTGTGCAGAAGCTCTGGAGTTTAATTAGGTCTCATTTGTCTATTTTGGCTTTTGTTGCCAAAGCTTTTGGTGTTTTAGTCATGAAGTCTTTGCCCATGCCTATGTTCTAAATAGTATTGCCTAGGTTTTCTCCTAGAGTTTTTATGATGTTATACCTCATGTTTAAATCTTTAATCCATCT
>CAUYLG010010145.1:0-174624 GCA_963573385.1 Cacajao melanocephalus | reverse complement strand
CCATTGTTAAGCACAATTATTGGCATAAAAGATGTTTTTAATACCCATTTTTAGACTGCATTCTAGCCTGGGCAATAGAACAAGAATCTCGTTCTCTCTCCCTCTTTCTCTTCCTCTTTCTTTCTCTCTTACATTCTTTTTTTTCTTTCTTTCACTCTTACTTTCTTTCCTCTCTTTTACTTTCTTTCAAAAAAAAAATCAAAAAACAAAAAACAAATTTACCTTGTATGGGAAAAAAAAAAAAAAAAGAAAGTCTCAATAAAAAGGTCCCTAATGACACCACATAGACTTATCTTGTTGCTCATAGGAACAGAAGTTTTTGTTCTCCGTGGTTACATTTAAAGGGTTGAGGATCTGTGATCCTTTTTCTGCTAATGGGAAATGATTGCAACAGTGAATTGACACTTTCTACTCACAGTTCATTTTGTTTCAGTTAACCGCACAGGTGTATTCACCTGTCAAGTATTTACTTATGTTTGTTACAAATGTGTTTGAGGACAAGGGTGGGTGGAAAATCAAGCCTAATCTTGATCCAAGAACAGTGTGTATTCTCTTTATTTAGAGAGTTGAAAATTTATCATGACATATGCTGGCTGCACAGTCAAAACTTATCACTGCCCACAGCTTCGGAAGCATGACAAGATAGCTGTGGGAGCTGCTTCCTCGTCAGATGTGGTTTGATATGCCAGGTGCAGAACCCAAGTAAAGCAAAGAGGTAATCTTTTTAGCTGGGTCTCCCATATACAGGGTGGTGAAGAGATTCCATTAATTTCTACTTATAAAATAAAAAAGGCATTGTTTTGTAGAGTTTATAATTCTCTGCTGAGTTTTTCTAAGTTCCAATATATCAATCTTAATATTAGAGAGCATTAATTGATACTGTCCTGAAATATAGATCAAGTGGAAAAATTTATTAAAGTCTAGCACATTTTGTTTGTATTTTATTACAAATATTGGTAGTATTGTCCCTCTGGATTGAAGTTGACATTAGATACTATTTTACTTACACAATTCTTTTTGAGGCTTAATACTGAGTTGACATAATGATATCCTATGGTTGCAAGTTCTTACAAAGACACTGTTCTCTAGTGTCAGTACTTTACATCACAAAATCTAAAAGTTAAGAAATACTGTTAATCTTATGCTCCTACTCAAACACTGTGACCCTCGTATAGAATATGAGTATTTTAATAGATTAATACTGTGACCATTTTCAAATATATAGTGCCAGCATCTTTTTTAGATAGGTGTTTTGAAGTTTTCTAACTTATGACTACAAGGTCTTCCTTCCTGTACTGGGTACTAGTCATTAAAATTTGGTAGCTCTCTGATCATAGCTCTCTGGCTCTTTAAAAATTAGCCTTACATGATCATTTATTTGTCCCCTAAATCTGTTCACCATTTCATTGAACTGTGTTACTAATAATTTTTACTTGTGAAAATGAAAAGCTTGGATTTATACATGTTCAGAAATATTTTTGGAACTTGAAGTAAATCTCTGCTTCTTTGAAAAATATGCACATTACATTTTTCCCCAGTATTTGCTCTACTCTTTATATTTTTCTGACATTTCTCTTGCCTTTCCTATAACACTTTCTTCTGTCTCTGTTCCCTTCTTTCATCGTTTCTCTGTAGGTTTGCTTCACTCCTGCTCAAGGTATCAGTTCTGAATTTAGATAATCTCTTAAGTTTTTATTTCTATTTCTGGTTGGCCACCTGTTTATAGGTGAGGGTGCTTAGAAGGATAGAATTATTACCAGAAACACAGAAGATTTTCTCACATTGAAGGCAGGAAGATTCTATATTATATCCAATTTTAGATTTCCCAAACATTCATTTTCTCTATCCCCATATGTCTCAATCTCCAATCTTCATTCCTATCTATAGCAGCAGAGCACATACACTATGCATATACTTTGGCAATAAGCAAAGTAACCAAAATGGCGTAATAAAAAATAATCACCCCTCTGAAAACTGTATCACTTTATAACAAACATAAGTCAAAGGATACAAAGATATTTATTTGAAAATAGAAATTAAATAACAAGATTAACCATACATCAAGATGATACATCAAGTGATTATTCTCTGAACTTAGAGATTTATATTGAATATAATTTATATTCAATCAGGGGTTTGTTTGTTTGTTTGTTTCTAATAACATGTACCCCCAAAGAAATGGAAGACAGTTAGATGCTGTAATTTACATCAAAGAAGATGATATTCTTAGTGGGAGGTAGAAAGCATAGAAGAAAGATGTTAAAAACGTTAAAATAAATTTCTGTTGTTATATAGGTGGCCCTGAAATTAAAAATGTAAGTAGAACTCTAGTTTATATTTCTTAGAATGCTAATAAAATAACATTTGAACACTAGAGTCAATACGATGATATGGGAAGAATATAGGTCTGTAAAGTGCTTATAGACCTAACCCTGGAAGGATTCAGCTGTATGACTCAGTGTTCTCATCTACCAAACAAAGAAATTATAC
This sequence comes from Cacajao melanocephalus, assembly GCA_963573385.1. Lineage (NCBI taxonomy): Eukaryota > Metazoa > Chordata > Mammalia > Primates > Pitheciidae > Cacajao > Cacajao melanocephalus. Next base: position 172,134 of record CAUYLG010010145.1, on the reverse strand, counting down.
TAAATAATCACTACGGTCTGTTCTCAGTATTTGAATCTTGAAAGTAATATTTAGAATGGGATGAACTAGAATCATTTCTCCTATGCTATTATCTAGTTGCACATTTTGGGTTATTTTTTATTCACGTATTAAGAAAAGTACCAAGTTAAAATATATTTTAAATATACCTATTTGTTCCTTTCTTTCTCATTTATGTTATTAACATTATCTACTTAAAGTTAGGTATCTCATTGCACATTCAAGGGAAAGGACAATCACTTTAAAATTTGCTTACAGTTCTGTCTCAGCGCAAATATTATCTGCAGTGGTCAAGTAATTTCTTCTATTTAAACTTTACTTTGCCCATTGAGAGTATGAAATAAAAGCAAGACAAAATCCTGAGCTCTCTTGTAATTCCCTTGCCTATTTGCATAGATGATTTTTCATACGCATGCATACAATATTTGAACTAATAAATATATTTTAATTTGTAAGTTCATTCAGGAAGAGCCACCTGATAGCCAAATGCCACTAAGACATAAAATCTAAGACTTCGGTTCCTGTATGTAGGAACTCTGACATTTATGCCAGTTCCAAGGTAGACTCTAAAGACTGATGCAAAAAATTTATTCTGAGGTAAACATTTTTAAAAGAGAATGTTCTATGTTAAAAGACTCTTAACCAGCTTTGAATGAGTTCATGAGAAGCAAGCTAATTATTTGCTACTAAAACCAGATGTAAATTCTACTCATAGATATATATTGATTTTTTTCTTTGACTCATCAAATCATCATCAATGGCCAAAGCATCTCTTGGCTTCTCTTTTATAAAGCTGAAGGAAACACTTTGAGGAGATCTGCAGTAAATTTTTAAGGGGAAACATTCTATAAATTTTGAACATTATCACTGATTCATTCTTTCTTAAGGTCCCATATTTAAATAGCCATCAAGTTTTGGTTCTTCCTTAGGTTACTTCATAATCAGATTATTATGAAGAAATTTTCGGTATAGTAGAAACAACAATTTGTTATTATTGCCTAGTAGAAAATATAGTACATAAAAGAATTATAAGAAAATTTTGGTGTCTTGGGATAATAAACAAAAAGTGATATCTCTTGCTTCCTTATCTATTTAGAAGCTTACAGTGATTTCTGTTATTTTTCACATCACTTTTAAGAATTTTGCCTAAATTTCATATGCATTTGTTAACTGATAACTTTGAATAGCCCAACTCTCATGTAAACATCCTGAATGGTCACTACTTATACTTTTTCCATATAACCCTGCCTACTTCCTGTCACACATGAGTAACAACAATAATAACAAAATGACTAATATTTACTGAAGACTTACTCTATGTAAAAATAGAGACTTTAAAAGACCATTATTTATTTTATTCTCACACACAAAACCCAATAAATTAGGGATAGTGACATCATTGAATGATAGAATAGGAATTTTCAGTCCCTCTTCCTCTGTGTAGACAATGGCAAATACATGGATCCATTCTTTTCGTGAGTAATCCACAAAGCAGTTAAGAGACTGCTAAACCCCAGGTGATTGCAAAACTAGTGGCATCAAAGTCAGTGAAAATTGATGGCACTCATTCATCACAGTCCTTCCACTTGGCTCAGTAAAGTATGATTGGGAAAACACCTCCCAGCTCCTGGCATCATTCTGGGTAGGAAAGGAGAAAGCTGAAATATGTCCAACAGTCATACTTTTTGGAGTGCTGCTCAAGGCACTGATTTCTGTCTTTTCTAAATGTAAATACTGACAGAAAAGGGCACCAATTTGAGTGTCACTGAAACAAAAGTGATGCTTAGGACTTAGCACGCACTTATGCATCATAGTCCCACCTTTCTCTTTAGTTCAGGGTAAAATGAGCAAGAGAAATCTCCAAGACATGGTTTCTCCCAGGGGAGGGAAAGAGTTGAAATGTGTTACCAATATTCAGAAATTTGTTTTTTGGTGGTGCGGCAGTGGGGCGGGGAGCGGTCTCTCCAAGCGACTGGCCTCTCTCTTGACTGTCTTGGAGTCCTAATGAAACCTAGTATACTAGAGAAGTCTGTGGGCCACAGAGAATAACACAGAACTAAGCACCTGGTGGTCACTCCAGAGAACCTTCAGTACTTCTGACATGCACCAAGGGAGTAAAAAAACACAAATTGTTGGGAAAAATGAAACTGGAAAATCGCTCTGATTTACAATTTACACACATGAATCCAGAGAAGATTCAGCCATAGAAAGGGTTTGAGAAGCTGTTAGAGTCTATAGCTGTGTTGATTAATGAATATCTTTCCCTGTACCAGTTTTTAAAGTTTGGGAGAAGTGACTACTTTGACAAATGTGTGAATTCAAAGAAAAATTTACAAGGCACATAAAGAAATAGGGAAACATGGCACAATCAAAGGGGCAAAAGAAAATTGCTAAAAAAGGACTCTAAACTATGGTAGTATATAAAATATTTGACAAAGATTTCAAAATAACTGTCAAAAAGATGCTCAATATTTCAGGAAAATAATGGGTGAATAAAATGATATTATTACCAGAGATGAAAAATATAAAACAGAACCAAGTGAATTTGGACCTGAAGTATATAATAACTTAATTGAACAATTCACTAGAGAGCTTAAACAGTAGACTTGATCAGCAAATTCAAAGAGTAGTTATTTGAAATTATTCAGAAAGATGAGAAAAGAAAAAAAGCATGGAGAAAGTTGAAGAATGCCTTAGGAAATTATGGTATATCATTAAGTGAACCAATGTACACTTTATGAGAGTTTCAGAAGGAGAATATAGGGAGAAAGAACAAGGAAGCTTATATGAAAAAATAATGCCCCCAAAACCCCTAAATCTAGTTAAGGAAATGGACACCCAGATTCAAAAAGTTGTAGTTCTAACCACAATAAATGTAAATAAATTAACATTGAGACACATGATAATTAAATTGTTAAAAGTCAAATGAAGACAGAATTTTGAAAATAGCAAGAAAAAAAAGACATCACATACAAGGTAGCCTCTTTAAGACTGTAAGTGGATTTCTCAGAAATATCTTGCAGTTCAGAAGGGAGTGGGATAATATATTCAAAGTGCTGAAAGAAAAAAAATACTTCCAACCAAAAATACTAAATCTGACAAAACTGTCTTTTAAAAATGAAGGAAAAAGAAGACATTCCTGAGTAAAGAAAAACTGAAGGAGTTATTGCCACTAGACCTGCCTTCAAAGGGAAGGCTAAAGGAAGTTCAAGTAGAAATGAAAGGATGCTAGATAACAACACAAAAGCATACGAAAATATAAAGATCATAGGTAAAGGTAAATGCATAGACAAATACAGAATACTATAAAACTGTAGTAGTGGTACATATATCAATTTTAATATTGACATAGAAGTAAAATACAAAATTATAAAAATAACTATTACTATAAAAATGCATTAATAGATACAGAGTACAAAAAGATGTAATTTATGACATCAGTAACATAATGTGTATGTGAAGAAAACCAATCCATTATAAACTAATCATAACTTCCATCAAATACAAAACTGTATTTTGTATTTGATGGAAGTTATGATTAGTTTACAATAGATTGTATTTTGTATTTGATTGAAGTTATGATTAGTTTATAATAGATTGTTTTACCTATATGATATTTTAAATAAATCTAATAGCAACCATAAAGAAAATACTATTGAAGATACACAAACAAAAGGAGAAATAAATCAAAGTATGCCACTACAAAAAATTCAATGAAACATAGACTGTAAGAGAGAAAATGAATAATTTAAAAAACCTACAAGACCAAGAGAAAACAATTAACAAAATGGCAATACTAAGCTCTTCCCTTTCAGCAATTACTTTAAATACAAATAGATTAATCTCCTTTTTGAAAAGATGGGAAATTACAGAATGAATAAAAACACAAGATCCGGCCCAGCTTGGTGGCTCACACCTGTAATCCCAGCACTTTGGGAGACCGAAGCAGGTGAATAACTTGAGCTCAGGAGTTCGAGACCAGCTTGGCCAACATGGTAAAACCCCGTCTCTACTAAAAATACAAAAATTAGCTGGGCTTGGTGGCATGCATCTGTAATCTCACCTACTTGGGAGGCAGAGGCACAGGAATAGTTTGAACTCAGGAGTCAGAGGTTGCAGTGAGCTGAGATGGCACTACTATATTCCAGCAGGGGTGACAGAGTGAGACACCATTTCAAAACAACAACAACAGCAACAAACCCCACAAGATCCAACTTAATGCTGGATCTTGAGATAACAAGAGACAGGTTTAAGTATTCACATGGGCTAAATGTAAAAGGATAGAAAAAGATATTCCATGAAAATGTTAACCAAAAAAGAACAGAGGTGGGCCATACTTGTATAATACAAAATGGATTTTAAATAAATTCTCAAGAAGGCTAGTTGTGGTGGCTCATGTCTGTAATCTCAGCACTGTCAGAGACTAAGATGGGAGATCATTTCAGCCCAAGATTTTGAGGTTGCAGTAATCTATGATTGTGCCACTGCATTCCAACCTGGCGACAGAATGAGACTCTGTGTCTAAAAATAAATAAATAATAAATAGTCACAAAAGACAAAGAAGGAATACATAGTGATAATAGGGTGAAATCATGAGGAAGATGTAACAGTTATAAATATTTATGCATCCAACATCAGAGCACTCAAATATGTGAAGCAGTTACTGACAGAACTGAAGGGAGAAGTAAACAGCAATTAAATAATAGGAGATTTCAATACCTCATGTTCAGTAATGGATAGAACACCCAGATAGAAAGTCAATAAGAAAACAGAAGACTATAACAACAATAAAGACAAAACGGAGCTAAAAGAAATACACAGAACATCCTATCCAACTGCAGCAGAATATACATTCTTCTCAAGCACACACGGAACATTCTCCAAATGAATCACATGTCACAAAAAAAGTCTTGACAAATTAAGATGATTGAAATCATATCAAAAATCTTTTCTGGCCACGGTGGAATGAAACTAAAAATCAATAGCAGAAGAAACACAGGAGAATTCACAAATAAGTGGAATTTAAGCAATACATTCTCGAACAACCAATGAGACAAAGAAGAAATAAAAAGAGAAATTAGAAATTAGAAGCAAAAATAAAAACAAAATATATCAACACGTATGAGATGCAGCTAAAGCATTATTAAGAAAGCAGTTTACAGTGATAAATGCGTACATTAAAAAAGAAGGAAGATATCAAACAAACAATGTAACTTTGCAACTCAAAGAACCAGAAAAAGAAGGAAAAAATAAGCCCAAAGTGAGCAGAAGGATGGAAATAATAAATATTAAATAAAATTGAGAATGGAAAAAAAGTTAAAAAACAAACAAACAAAAAAAACCCCTAAGAATTGTTTTTTGAAAAGATCAACAATATCGACAAACCTTTACTTAGAATTAAAAAAAAGAGAGAAGACTGAAATAAAATCAGAACTGAAAAAGGAGACATTACAATGAATGTGACAGAAATACAAAGGATTATAAGAGACTACCATGAATAATTATATAGCAACAAATTAGATAACTTAAAATACATAAATAATTTCTAAAAACATACAATCTACCAAGACTTAATCATCAAGAAATAGAAAATCTGAAATGAACAATAACTGGTAAGAAGTATTAGTAATTTAAAACCTCTGAACAAATAAAAGTCCAAGAATGAACAATTTCACTGATTAATTCTATCAAAAATTTAAGAAACTATTCATGCCAATGCTTCTCAAACTTTTTCAAAAAATTAAAGAAGAGGGAACACTTCCAAACTCATTTTATATGGTGAACATTGTACTGATACCAAACCCACAAAAAGATACTACAAGAAAGAAAACTATAGGTCAGTATATCTGATGAACATATATGCAAACATCTTCAACAAATACTAGCAAACTCAACTTAACAACATCTTAAGAGGATCATATGCTACAATCAAGTAGAATTTATCCCTAGGCTGTAAAGTTGGTTCAACATACAAAAATCAATTAATGTAACATACCACATTAATAGAATGAAGGAATTTTTAAATCTTATGATCAGCTTAATGGTGCAGAAAAAGGCATTTGACAAAATTCACCTCTCTTTTATGATAAAAACATTCAACAAACTATGAATAGAAGAAAATTACGCTGCTATAACAAGGACCATATAAGAAAAGCTCACTCACAGCTAACCTCATGCTTAATGGTGAAAAATGGAAAGTTTTTTCTCTAAGATCAGGAACAAGGCAAGGATGCCCACTCTTGCCACTTTTATTCAGCATTGTACTGGAAGTCCTCACCAAGATATATTAGGCAAGAGAAAGAAATAAAAGGCATCCACATCAGAAAAGAAGAATAATAATATCTGACATAATCTGTATCAAACACTAAATGTCTCACAAAAATCTGTTAGCACCTAGAAACAAATTCGCAAACATTGCAGGATATTAAACCAACATAAAATCAGTGTTATTTCTATACATTGACAACAAATAATATGAAAGAGAAATTAAGAAAACACCACTTATAATAGCACCTAAAAGAATAAAATACTTAAGAATAAACTTAACAAAGGATATCAAAGACTTATACACTGAAAACTATAAAGTATTGCTAAAAGTAATTAAAGACATAAATAAATGGAAAGACATTTTTGTTCATGGATTGGAAAAACTATTGTTAAAAATGTTAATAGTACCAAAAAATCTACAAATTCAATGAAATCCCTATCAAAACACAATGGCTTTTTCTTGCAGAAATAGAAAAAATATTCTGATAGTCATATGAAACCACAAAGACCCCCAATAGCCAAAACAATCTTAATAAATGAAAACAAAGCAGAAGCCTCACACTTCCTGACTTTGAAAAATAGTACAAAGCTACAATAATCAAAACATATGGTTCTGACATAAAGACAGACATATATAGACTAATGAAACAGAGTAGAGAGCCCCTAGAAAGCCAAAATAAGGCCATGCATATACAGTCAAATGATTTTTGACAAGGTTTTCAAGACTACACAATGGTGAAACGATAGTCTCCTCAACAAATGATTTTAAGAAAAGTAAATATCCACATGTAAAAGAAAGAAACTGAACTAACATAACATAACAAAAACCAAATAAAAATGGAATAAAGACTGAAGAAGCTCTAAAACTCCTAGAAGATACGTAGGTAGAAAACGTCATAGTTGGTTTTGGTAACGATTTCTTTGATATGAAATCAAAAGCACAAGCAACCACACAAAATAGACAAGTTAGACTTTAAAATAGAAGGTTCTGCACAGCTAAGGAAATAATCAACAGAGTGAAAGGCAACCTAGAAAATATTAGTAAACCATATATCTGGTAATGGGTTAATATCTCATATAAAATATATGAGAAACCTCTACAACATAATCGTGAAAAAAATAACCCAATTAAAAAGTGGGCAAAAACTTTAGTAGATATTTCTTCAAAAAAGAAACTCAACTAGCCAATAGGTATATGAAAAAAGTTCACATCACGAATCATCATGGAAATACAAATCAAAACCACAATGAGATATCGCCTCGTACTTGTTAGGATGGCCATTATTAAACAACAATGACCAAACAGAAAATAACAAGTGTTGGCAAGGATGTGGAGAAACCAGAACCCCTGTGTACTGATGCCTGGAATGTAAAATGGTATAACAGAATACAGTTCTCAAAAAATTAAAAGTAGAACAACCATATCCTTCAACAATTCTACTTTTGGATATTTAGCCAAAGGACTGAAAATTGCATCTTGAAGGAACATCTGCTTCCCCATGTTTACTGCAGCACTTTTCACAATAGGCAAGATATGAAATCAATGTAAATATCTGCTGACAGGTGAATGGATAAAGAAAATGTGGTATATACATACCATGGAATGTTATTCAGCATAAAAAAGAAGAACATCCTATGATATGCAACAATAGAGATGAAATTAGAGGATATCATGCTTAATGAAATAAGCTCATCACAGAAGGATAGATACTGCATGATTCCTCAGACGTGAGTTATCTAAAGTAGTCAGACTCATAGAAGCAGGGAGTAGGATGGTGGTTGCCAGAAGCTGGGGGAAGGGAGAAAATGAGGAGTTGCTATTCAATGCGTATACATTTTCAGCCATGCAAGATGTAAAGTTTAAGAGATCTGCTGTACAACAATGTGCATATAGTAGGCAGCAGTGTCTTTGACATTTCAAACTTTGTTGAGAGGGTGGATTTCACGTCACGTGTTTTTGACAATTAAAAATACCAAATGAGATAAGGAGTATTGTTATGCTTATTACAGTTGAGGAAACTGAGGCTTAGAGAAGATGCCTAACTTTTGTCTCTGGACCTTTTATATACAGTTTCAATAATCTGAGATGTTGAACCTTCTTCTTTGTCAAGCCATTTTTTAAGTTTATTATTTAATATTCAGTTATATCTACTCCTTTCCTTATTCCACACTTAGCCTCATCATCAAAAGCTTACTTCTTTTTCCAGAAAGCCCTGAAGAATATTTGGTATACTATAAATACTCATGGAAGATCAATCTAACAGACTTTTCTTTTTATGGAACATAAAGATGTTCTGACTAAAGTTCCTCTTTTGTTCTTTGGAATAAAAGTTATTTCCCTTATCTTCCAAAGTTTCGACTACACAGAGTTAAAAGCACTGTCCAATAGTCATAGAGACTTGATTGATGGACAAAGATTCAGAAGCAGACACAATTTAGCAAAATCCAGTTTGAGAGCTTTTTCCAGTAAGATCTTTTTAATGTTAGAAGGGTGCAAGAGATAGCAACAGTTCCCACATTGGACACTCCTGTAGACAACTTTGGCAAGAATTTATTTCATGACCAATATTCTCACAAATCGTCTTCTTCATGATGACAGTGGAGGCAACTTAGCTTTCTGGCTCACAAGATTTGATTTCCTCTTTTATTTGGAGGCATCTTTGCAGACTTGTAATTCTTTCATCTCAGTTCTCTGAGTCCTAGAGCAATATCTGAAAGTACTATGAAATGTAATTTTCTCCCCAGACTAAGAATCTAGTAAGTGGAAGACTTAAGAATGACATTCTAGTTTACTTCATAAATATTTAGAACAGTTTCTTCTCTCTCTCTCTTTCTTTAAATGGGCTCACTGACAGGAAAAAAAAATCAAAATTTTGCATAGTTCTTAGTGGCTAATCTAATATTAAAGCTAACTGCCCCATTCTGTACTTAGAATGACCTCAATCTGTAACTAACTGGATTGCCTCCAGAGTCATCTATAATTTAATTATATTTATCCCAGCTCACCTAGAACTGAAAATGAAATTGTGACTTTGGTTTGTGAGGCCAGAATCAATAGCCATTAAGAAAATGAAGATATTTTTTAAATCTAAGAAAAAAACAAGTACCTAAAATATCCCTTGCATCAGCTTCTATATACTCAGACAATGCATGGATGGTGAAATTTTTATCATGATGCACTATATAGCTTTTATGCCTGGAAAGAAATGGGTTAAGGCAAAAGCAGACTGTTGATCATAATAAGAGCTAAAAGTTAAGCTTTCAGAGTATTTTGAATGTATGTGGCACATTTAGATAGGAAGACAGATCCTAAGGAAGGACAGAAATAGATGAAAGCTATAGATGAGAAGAAAATCCTGTGTAAGCCAAGTGTATGAGTTTCTCTAACCATGTCATTGGCATCATGTAAATGCCAGACATCATTTTATATACAGCTTAGATATAGCAGATGTTGGCATTTAAGTATAGTTTGCTTTGAGAGAAAATTGCCCTTGAATGGAAAAGGAAGTTTACTGGCAGAGAAAAATAATTTTCTCAGTTAACGTTATAACCTCAATAATAGAATTGTTTTCAGCCAGAGGTTGCGGGGTGGGAAAGGAGGAGAGATATAATGATACCTCAATTCCAATCTAAAAAAGAGAGAAAATCAGCTTCACTTTAAATTGTGATGTGTGGGTTGTATACATAGAACCTTCTCCTCCCTCTCTTCTCAAACCTTAAGGCTTCACGTTAAATGGAACAAATCACATCCTTCGTGGTTCTGCTCTGTTTGGTACAGCTGCTTGCTGCAGGTGGTGCCCTAAAAATATATTGTTTGTTTATTTTGCAATATAGCAGTCTGCAGAGTGGTACCTAAAAGTGCAACTGCTCCCTTCTCTTGCTATTGGTGAACCAAATGATGAAAGACTAAGACCTTTGCTAAACCTAGCGTGAAAAGGCCAAAATAACAGGCACAGGTAGTGCTTGAGGCTCAGCTTCTGATAAGTTCCATTTTCTTTGGATTCATGAAGCAAAGCTGATGGGCAGACCATTTGTCATCAGAGCTTCCAACTGAGTGTCAGTGAAACAAAGCCAGGCAACAAACTGCCTTTCTTGGGAGAATCATTGTTCTTCTCTGGAGATTAACATCTGTAAGCATATGGGATATAAAAGAAAAATATCTATTATGCAACACACACACACACACACACACACACACACACAGAGAGAGAGAGAGAGAGAGAGAGAGAGAAAGCAAAGATTAATCTTAGGTAAATGTTCTTGCAGATATACTTAATAGCACTTTCAGTGATTCTTAATTAATAACTTAAATGATCAAATAATTTTCCCAGACACACTCTCATGGCATTCAGATTTAATCTCACTTTACAGTGCTGTTGAGCACATTGCAATAATTTATATGTGAAGACGTTCTATAAACTATGTTTAAAATAATGCTACACAAAATCATATTTTATTAATATTATTCTATATTTTTTCTTATTGAATGAATCTTTAAAAAACACTCTTGAAAATTGCAATATTTATATGAACTAATCTGTACAGAGTAAAGAGTGATGATAATGAGTCATGTCAATCAACCTTTGGCAAGGCATGGCTTACCATAAAAATGTTACTTAATATCTACAAGATTCTGGATAATAGATTTTATAATCAAATGGATGAAAAACAACAGTGATTTTCTAGAAACAGTTGGAAAAATATTGGCTTCTAGCAATCAAGTAACTAATATTTCCCTAAAATTTAGTGATATAGTAATGCATTTGGATTATCTTGAGATTGGTAGAAAAATAATTGTGGTTTTTGTCATTACTTTTAAATGGCAAAACTGGGATTACTTTTGCACCAACCTACATGGGAGGAGATAGAAAACAGAGTGAAGATGACAGCATGGTTCCAACCTTCAGATATGGGGATGATGATATTAATCCTGACAGTGATGGACAGGAGGACAGAAAGGGGAAGATTTGAGAGGGGGAGTAGTAAGTTCAATGTCGGGCTTGTCAGGATTAGGTAGAAGAAAACAGATAAATGGAAGATGGTGAAAGGATTCCCTGTTTAATAAATGGTGTTGGGAAAACTGGCTAGCCATGTGCAGAAAGCTGAAACTAGACCCCTTCCTGACATCTTACACTAAAATTAACTCCAGATGGATTAAAGACTTAAACATAAGACCTAACACCATAAAAACCCTACAAGAAAACCTAGGCAGTACCATTCAAGACATAGGCATAGGCAAGGACTTCATGACTAAAACACCAAAAGCATTGGCAACAAAAGCCAAAATAGACAAATGGGATCTAATTAGACTCCAGAGCTTCTGTACAGCAAAAGAAACAATCATTAGAGTGACCAGGAACCAACAGAATGGGAAAACATTTTTGCTATCTACCCATCTGACAAAGGGCTAATATCCAGAATCGACAAAGAATGAAAACAGATTTACAAGAAAAAAAACAAACAAACCCATCCAAACATGGGAGAAGGATATGAACAGACACTTTTCAAAGGAAGACATTTATGCAGCCAACAAACATATGAAAAAATGCTCATCATTACCAGTCATTAGAGAAATGCAAATCAAAACCACATTGAGATACCTAATCTCACACCAGTTAGAATGGCGATCATCAAAAAATCTGGAGACAACAGATGCTGGAAAGGATGCAGAAAAATAGGAACACTTTTACACTGTTGGTGGGAGTGTAAATTAATTCAACCATTGTGGAAGACACTGTGGTGAATCCTCAAGGACCTAGAAATAGAAAGTCCATTTGACGCAGCAATCCTATTACTGGATATATACCCAAAGGATTATAAATCGTTCTGTTATAAAGCCATATGCACATGTATGTTCACTGAGGCACTGTTTACAATAGCAAAGACTTGAAACCAATCCAAATGCCCATCAACGATAGACTGGACAGGGAAAATGTGGCACATATACACCATGGAATACTATGCAGCCATAAAAAACAATGAGTTTGTATCCTTTGTAGGGATATGGATGAATCTGGAAACCATCATTCTCGGCAAACTGACACAAAAACAGAAAATTAAACACTGCATGTTCTCACTCACAGGCGGCTGTTGAACAATGAGAACACAGGGACACAGGGAGGGAAGCATCACACAGTGGGGTCTGTTGTAGGGGTGTGTAGGGGAAGGACAGTGGTGGGTGGGGAGAGTGAGGAGGGATAGGCTGGGGAGAAATGCCAGATACAGGTGACAGGGGGATGGAGACTGCAAACCACCTTGCCATGTATGTACCTATGCAACAATCCTGCAAGATCTACACATGTACCCCAGAACCTAAAGTACAATTTACAAGAAAAAGGAAAAAGAAAAAAAAAGAAAAAGTTGAAAAATAAATGTAATGCCAGTTCAAATGTGAGAAATGGAGGTGGAGAGAATGATTAGATTCTGAAAGAATATGCAGAATCTTTTAATGAAAGAGGAGAATTTAAGAAGTCAGAGGGAAGAAGAAAAACATGTAAGCTAGTTTCCTTTTAAGAATAGTAATGTGTATTTATAGACTGCATACTAGGCTATACCTGGTCAGAGCTCCAGATATGCCCGCCTGAGTAGAGGTCCCTACCCTGAATGTTCTCTTACCTATAATGCTCCTTTCCCAAATATCCACATGGATCAGTCCTCACTGCAGTCAGATCTTAGCTCAAAAGTCACCTATCCAGAGTAGACTTCCCTGGCCATTCTCTGATGGCTCTCTTTTACTTTATCCTACCGTATTCATCAATGGAGCAGCTACCCTACTGGACATCCTATATATATTCACTTGCCTCTCCTTACAAGAATTTAAGTTGCATGACAGCAAAGACTTTGACCCTGTATGTACAGCGCTTTATACCGATGTGGGGCAGAGGCACTCAGTGACTATTTAATGAGTAAATGAAGGAATGTAAACCTGTTTTAACTCCAAGCAGTTAAAGAGTATGGAGGAATACGATGCCATTGGTCACTCTAAATCCAGACCCTGATGAAGTTCCTGCCTGTATTCCAAGACAGCAACTATGATCTCTTAATCCACATACTACCCTGGTGATAAGCTGTCATGTGTACCCTATCATACAGCCACAATATATTGCCCAGAAGAAAAATCCATACTACTGCTGGGATGTGTGTCTTCCAAATCAGCCCAGTTAAATTATCACAGCAACTTTGGAGCTTTTAAGACCATAAGAAAATGTGGGAACCACATGGTTATGTCATATCAATTCAGATCCCAGAGTCACAATTAAAGGACAATGAAGATGTGACCAAACACATTTTGTCATCTATTTTGGTGACTTCTTTCCTATGTTTTAATTATCAAACTTCCTTTGACAACTTGCCTCTCATTTTTAAATTGTAAGCAACACAGACATTTCTGTTTGTGAAAAGAGTATATTGCTTCAAAGAAATACATGAACAATTATTGAATCACTGACATGGAAGTTTTCTGTACCTCACAGTGTAATTTCAGGACAAGTTGTTTTTATGCTAACATATGGTATGATAGGACTAAATCAAACTAAACATGGTATTAAACTAAGAGGATGACATGACATTAGAATGTGTATGAGTTGAAAAACTAAGACATTAAAAAAATAAATTAGAACCTACTATTATTCTCTGACGAAGAAATCAATTAAGTTATGGAACAGAGGGCAGAGAAAGTGAAGATGAATTGCTAGAACACACTGAGTCATGAGAGGAAAAAGGAACAGTCTATATTTATCAAATTGTTGATGATAAGCTAATCAAACATAAGAGGTAGAGGTATTGGAAATCAATAAAGGAGAATAGAACAACTCATAAATTTCAGGATATAAGAGGAGATAAAGAAACTCAAAATCTCCTTGAAGACAGGACACTACTTCAGTCCATGACTCTAGAGCCATATTTTCAATTAGTACTAACCAAAATAATCATGTGAAAAATAACTGCCTCTTTGAGTATAATAAAGTGTAATATTATGAATTAAGTTAGGAGATTACAAGTAGTAAATATATATATATATACATATATATATATATATACACATATATATATACACACACACATATATATAAACTTGTGGTCTTGACTCTCAGGGCCACTGCTTGATAGGAGTTTGACAAAATGAACAACAGTCAGGATAAGTGTCAGAGAGAAACAAATGGCAGTTAGGACAGAAGCAGCCGCAATGCCATGAGCAGAGGAAAAGGCAAGAGAATAATAAGAACTAGGAATCAGGTATCTTGTTATATAGAAGAATGTGTGAGTTAATAACAGTAGAGTTTTCAATCCTAGTTATAAGATTGGTGAAAGCAAAAGGTATGGAAGGAATGCCACCAATGGCTCTTCTTTTACTGAGTAAAAACTACTTAGCTTAAGTGTGTTTGCCCATATTTTTAATTCTTTTTCCCACAGGTATAACATACTAGATAATAAATTATCCGTCACGTTACAGCTGTCATTATAAATCGTATTTATATCCTTCCTTTAAGAATTCCTTGCTCTTATTCGAAAACAGTAACATGTCCTACTATTATTTTTCTATTACCATGTTTAGGTTCCCATGAAAAGGACATTGCCATTAAAGATATATTTTAAAGACCTCTGTATCTTAATAATTGATGATGACAGGAAAGGCATCCTAAAAGACAGTAATATTATATACAGTATTAGGAAGAAGGATGGTAACTTGTTGTTGTTTTTTTTGAAGCGGAGTTTTGCTCTTGTTGCTCAGCCTGGAGTACAATGGCACGATCTCGGGTCATCACAACCTCTGCCTTCTGGGTTCAAGGGATTCTCCTTCTTCAGCCTCCTGAGTAGCTGGGATTACAGGCATGCGCCACCACACCCAGCTAATTTTTTGTGTTTTTGGTAGAGATGGGGTTTCTTCATGTTGGTCAGGCTGGTCTTGAACTCCCGACCTCAGGTGATCCACCCGCCTCAGCCTCTCAGTCCTGCGATTACAGGTGTGAATCACCATGCCTGGCAGGATGATGACCTTTCATTCAAGGCCAACAACTTGTAATGTTTTTCAAAAAATCCTGTATTTTAATATGTGTTAATATATTTACTTATTTCTGAAATAATTTATAATTTATTTCACTTATTTCTTCCTGAAATAATTTTGTTTATAAAATCAAACATAAAATCAGATCATACATTGTTTATTGCATAATACTCTATGCAAAGAATTTCAACTTTTAAATATCACATTACTAAGAAAACATAGTTATTGGTGATTTTTTTGGAACATATAATCTTTACTACTATCTTAAATGTATTGGTATTTTTGTTCCCTGATGTTTCCAAACATTTCCATAGAATATGATATACTTAGAAGGTAAGCAAGTGCTTCAAACAAGTATATTTAGAAAAAGATATTGCATCCTGATAATAATAATTGATGTGAGATAAAATTTGCTCCTATGTCGGGTAGTGGTGATCTACACTAAATATTATTACACTAGCTTTAAGAATCACAGTTCTATCTGGGGAGTAAGTAAACTTAGCAGGATTTAGTTCATTTCTGTATATCACTGTGAGTTGGCCTGAAAAGGTAATAGTATTCTCAATGAGCAGTGGAAGAAACTGAGCTAAAGAGAAAATAAATAATATTACCTTTATTGTTTTCAAGGCAATTTCTTACACACTATCTCATTTAGTTCATAATTACAAAATAGTTTATTATACAACTGGGTGTAAGATTTAAGGACTGTTAATCCCAGTCTGTGAATATTTTACCTTATATTTCTAAATTTGCTTATAGGGAATACCCGAGAATATTAAAAGCAAAAAAAAAAAAATCTTAAACTTAATCTGACTTTAGAGGCTGTTTAAGTTCTTGCACGTCGCTAGTTCATGGGCTCACAGAACCATTCACCAATTTACAAGTGTACTTTTCAGTAATAAAGTGAAAGAAAATTTAGAACATGATAACTGTTTAGTGTTTATTTTAATCAAACTTTATTGACATTAAAATCAAGGTGTTACACTCTGAAGAGGATAAAATTCAAATGAATTTATTATTATTTAGAGGAATAGAGAATAGATTGGAAAGTTAAACTTGTGCCCATTTCAGAAGTAGCAATAACTTACTTCTTACTATTCAATAATAATAATATTTCTTACTTATTCTGGGATAGATCCAGTCAAGGTTCTGAAATTAGTTTGTAGGTCTTTGCTTATTTATATGTGTTTTGCAATTCCATACTGTGCCAAGAAATGTCCTTTTCCTATTTTGTTTACCGCATTCATTCTCTTATTTCAGTAACATTGCCATAGGGAAAGCACTCTATTTACATTGATATTTGGTTCTTCTTCTCATATTTTTGTGAATATTTGTATAAACTATTCTGATGTTACAGAAAAACAAACACATTTATTTTGTTTAATAGATTACTATGTTTTGACAAGCAGGTTTGTGTTTCTGAATACCCAGGAGGACTAGAGTTGGAGTAGTAGGTATAATAATTGAAGCCAAGTAACAATGCTGTTGAACCATCATGGGAACTGGGAAAGAAGCCCAGGGCTAGTCATTCTGTCCATTTTCTATTATAAGCACAAGGCATTTTTTTCCTAAGAAGAAAACTGTTGTAGAGTCTTTGATACTGGACTAGGAATCTGAAGACTTAGTTTTCAATTCCAGATCTACACCAACTCACGATTTACTGAGAAATACAGTATGCACAGTATAGAAACACAGATTCATTACTTGATAAAAGGCTAGTTATATGAAAGGCTTGACTCTGCAGTCCTAGAAGGGAAATGACTCTCGGGGCCCAAAAAGGAGTTGATGGAACAATCAGAGGTGTGATGCCATTCTGGTATTAGAGAATCATCTTCCCTGACTAGATACCACGTGTTTCTGAGCAATTTAGGACATAGAAGAATCAGTAGTGAAGAGAAAGGGAAGGCACTGATATTTCCGGTGAAAAATATGACAAGTGTACCATGTAGGCCTTACCTCAAGCTTAAGGAAAGAAAATTTCCATGAGCAGGCCATATCATGGTAATCCTTTAAACAACTGAATGGGAAATTTCTATTCTCAGTCAGTGTAGAAAATTAATGGCTTACCATACTGCCCACTTCTGCTCGCATATATTTGGAAAGAATTAAATACTTGAAAACTATGTACATTTGGAATTGATGCCTGATATTTTTAAACATTGCTTTAAATGTCAACCTTGTTGAAGATCAGCTGACCATTATATGTGGTTTTATTTCTGGAATCTATTCTGTTCCTTTGGTCTATATGTTTGTCTTAAGCTGATACCATACTGTTTCAATTCCCACAGTTTTTAAAATATTTTGAAATCAGAAAGTGTGATACTTCCAGCTTTGTTCTTTCACAAGATTGTTTTAATTATTCGGGTGTTTTGTGGTTCCATATGAATTTTAGGATTCTTTTTTCTATTTCTGTAAAAATGACAGTAAGATTTTAGTAGAGATTGCATTGAATCTGTAGATCTCTTTGGGTAGTATGGATTGGAGTAATTGCCAGCAAAAGATCTGTTTATTTTGGCACATTATCGATATTAATAGATGTGAAAGAGACCTCTGTATTATTCTTTTAAATAAGTCCAGTGAAATTTGAATATCACTATGATTTGAAATTCATCTTCTTTTATTTAAAAATACAGGTACAAATTCTTGTTTAAAGATTTGATCATACATTTTATGTAATTCCTTTTCTTTTTGAACTCCACTCTACTGCTTCCATAGAACATTGTGCTAATGTTTTTTAACTTGAAAGTTTTATATTGATCATTCTATCAGACTTCTCTGCAGAAAATATGTATGTATATGTATAAATTTGTGTATATGTTAAATTAGATATGTATAAACTTAAATTTGATTTTTCCCATGTCCATAAGGCATAAAATATTAAAAATTTATTCTTGTTTGAGATATCAACCCAATTATTATTTTATAAAATTGATCAAAACAATACTGTTTATTACAAATATTGAAAACTACTAGGTATAAAATAAAATTTTATTTGGAATGAATTTATTTCTTTTCTTTTTTTTTTTTGAGATGGAGTCTTGCTCTGTCACCTACTCTAGAGTGCAATGGTGTGATCTTGGCTCACTGCAACCTCTGCCTCCCAGGTTTAAGCGCTTCTCCTGCCTCAGCCTCAGCCTCCTGAGTAGCTGGCATTACAAGCGTGTGCCACCATGCCCAGCTAATTTTTGTATTTTTAGTAGAGATGGGGTTTCACCATGTTGGCCAGTCTGGTTTAGAACTCCTGACCTCAAGTGATCCACCTGCCTTGGCCTCCCAAGTTGCTGGTATTGTAAGTGTGAGCCACTGCATATTAGCACTAGAATGAGATAGAATTAAGGATGATTCAATTTCTAGGTTTTTTCTCTTTAAGACTTAAGCAGTGAAAAATCTTGTTTGCTAAATAGAGAAGAATTGAAGACTTTTCATTATAATGATGTCACTCAACTCCAGCAACTTTTTCCATGCCACAATTTACATAATTATCTATCACAAAATTTATTTCAAATACTCTATCAGCTGACAAATCCATTAGGTCTTCCTTCAATTTTAAACAAAGGAAAGGATTGAAAATTGCCCAATTTGCAACAGTAATTTCTGGGAGGTATACCAAAAATACTACCAAGACATAACAAACAACTATTAATTATATTCCTAGTTCTTTCTCCTATAGTCACCTAGTTCAACCTGATGAATACAATAACAGTCTGGGAAATATTGAAACACTATTTAATTTCAATATATGTTTTTTGACATAATATTTTCTGTCAGTTTAAGAAATCACGTGCTTTGGGTATATATTTTTTTCAAACTGTGAAGCTGAAGATCTGGCTAATTTGTTTTATGAAAAATGGCAAAATCTGTAACTTTTACATAATGGAATCATTTTCCTACTGTGAAACAATTCAAATCAAACATTTTTTCTCAAAAAGTCTGTTTTAATTTTTAATTTAAATAAATGTAACGAAGGATATTTCCATGGCCATGGCAATCACATCACTTCTGACTGCAGAGTGGCTAGGTATCAGCTCATACCATTCCCCACTCATCCCTTTAAAATGACACAAGTTCACAACTTAGATTTAACATGTAAAACATGAATGGCAATATCCTAGGTGACATGGTAGTCAGAATTCAAATCTTAACAACAAAATTGAATGTTTCCAGAGGCATCAAACAGAAACATGCACAATAAGGCCATTCCTATGCAGACACCATACACATCAGCTACATCCAAAGAAACACACATGTGCCATTCCCAACACAACCTCAAATCCACCTGGATAAAGAGATTCAACGTTTGGAAAATTTGTTCACTAATCATATCCCTCAGTAAGTCTTAGCCAGCTAAATGGCAAACATAAATTATTAATAAAATAACTAAAGACATTTCTGACTTTATTGACCCCAATGTACATATTTTATCTCCATCTTCTTTTCCGCAATCTTTTGAACAATGATTTTTACCATTTCATGCACTCTGCAAAGTAGAGAGTTTTCTGAATAGGGAATAGGTATAACTGAAGGAGAACTTGACATTCAACTATTCTTAGCTATGAACCATGCACCAGGTATTAGAACCTTTTCTAACACCTTTCATGGCTGCCCTGCTCATTTGTTCACTGTTTCTAAGCCAACACTGTGGGAAACAGAAAGCTTACTTACATTTTTTTTTCAACTAATACCTTCTGCCAGTTGCCTAAAAAAAATTCATAGTCAACCTGCCATGACCTTAAAGTGTGTCAGATATAAAGGAAATAAAGTAGAGGAAATAAAGAAAAAAAAAACAAGCAATTTGTTTGAAGTTTATATTAAATTTAGGAATACTGATTCTCTGGATGTGGCTACAGAAAGGATAAATTAAGGCCCCTTCCCAGATGAATTTTTGCAATTTTAGCATATTTGAACATACATCATTACATCAGCTATTGAAATAAATATTTTATCTTAAATTATTCTTTCTGCACATTCATTTGTAAAACACATGCCCTTTTCATTGCTTTTATCACAGAAAGAAAAGTATAATATGTGCATAATAAATGTGAGGCACATCCCTCTTCATTCCCCTCACCTGTGGCAGACGTAGCTAATCAATCATGGCACCCTTTGCTGCTGAAGAACTCTGAATTTTTAGACATCAGGAATCCATTACCCATCAGCTGCTGTTGGCATTCAGGTTGAAGACTATTTCCCAACCTTGGTATGAGAGCATGTTCATCGACCCTATTTATTAGCTAAAATATCTCAGGAAGAGCTTTTAACCTATTCTGCTGCCCTCAGAGACTGTGACACACTCAGAAAATTTAATTCATGTGAAGATATTTTATAATCCATGCAGTTCCAATCACACATTGTTTGAAAGAATCCGATTAATTTTTTTGTAACATGAACAATATCTCCCCAATTGATCTCCTCCTTGGCGCTCCCCACATACATTTATTTTATCTATTTAGAAAATGTGGATTTTTAAATTTTTGGTTTTATTAAAACTGAACCCCCGAATTCGTTTTGAATGTGCTATCTGATACCAGCTAGAAGAAAATGCGGCTGGAGAAGGAGAAAGTGCGAAATATCACACCTGGCTCATCATTATGGTGTTCTGGCAGTCTTTTCTGCACGGCTGGAAGCTGTGTGATTAATAGCCCCTCATCCCAATTACATGGATATTATACTTGTCTTCCTTTGGCTGTAGATGGGAGATATCTTATGTATGTGTAATGCAAATGTGGGCTTTGTGAATGCTAATTTCAAAATCAGCCAGGAGCTGATTGGCAGAAAACCGAACAACGGGGTGACAGGCTTGCCAGGGTTCAGGAATCTGTGAAAGAAAGGCTGAATGAGGGTGGAGAAAAAGAGCTGGAGAGATTTGGAGTTAATCAAGAGCAGTAGCTGAGAAAGTAGCAGTTTATGAAAGCAGATCTAAGCCAGATATCCTGGAAGAGAGGGCAGTTTCAAAGACTCAGATGAAAAGAGTGAGAAGAGTGAGTTCAGCGGACTTTACAAAACTGCATGAAGCTAAGAAGCCAAGATTATGCCTTAAACAGCATGGGCCATATTCTTTGCTTACCACATCTCCCAAATGTGCCTGTTTGCACCTGGTTTGTACTCTGGGGAACCCTGCTGTATTTTTGACTCTGACATCCTCAACGTCAGAGGTCCTGACACCTTTGTTTCTCTAGATGCCAGAAGGAGACAACCACTCAGGAAGTTTCACCTAGACTGACTTAATGGAACATTTGATTGTCAAGGAGATGATCTGGGTAACACAAAAAGTGAGGAACAGAGATTGAAGACACTATTTTCTCAATTAATCATTACATCAGTGATCAGAATGAAGATAGGAAATTTTGTTTGCAGAGCAAGTTGTTAAAGATAAGCTCTTTTTGGTTTGCATTATAAAACTCAAGTTCAGATTTGGTAAGTTTTCTGTATAGCAGATGCATTCAACCCAAGGCTGGCTAGACAATAGCAAGCTCAAAAGTAGAAAATGTGTTGAAACTTCTCCAAGTAATGGCTTGGCTGTGCAGTTACTAACTCTGGTGTTCCACAGTCAACACTGCAAAAGTAGCGCACCTCTGGAACAAAGAACACGTGCAAGAGGTAGAGGTAAAGATGTCATATCCTAGGATGCTCAAACTATTCCTTCACTCCACTGGGGGCAATGCAGACAGGAGAAACAAGAGCCAGTCGCATGAAATATTGGTCACATCTGTTCTTAGGGATAACCCATCCATCTTCTTTGCCCTCTAGCCACCTTGCTGTTACAGATGGTTTTTACTTATGTAAAATTATTTTTTCTTTGGTTGTATATGTCAGCTTCAACATATGACTCCATGTCCAAATGTATTTTTTTTAGCCAATCCTTATGTGCCAGCATTTTATGTGGCATTTAATAAATCTGTGAATCTAGTTTATACACACATACATACACAAACTAATTCAAATAACTTTCTAAAATAGTCATATATAAATGTCTATGCACAAAAACTGTATCTTCACATCATCCTTGAAACATAGGTGGAAGTTATCCAAAATTTTGTGGGTATAGTAAAAATAGGTAGTTCTACAGATAGTAGTTCTACAGTAAATAGTTTGTTTAAAACCTCTCTTTAACACATATTTAAAGATATTTTATCTGACCCCAAATCACAGAAATATTTCACTTTTCTCATGTAATTTTCTCATTAGATTACTTGATTTAAATGGATTTTAAAGAGTGAAATGGCTACTTCCATCCTATCAAATCTAACTTATTTTTACTTCAGGATAAGCAAAATGAGCACTTTTAGATTTAAACTATTACAGAAGATTTTGTTAATTGGAAAGAGTGTCTATGGTTGAACATATTCAAGGGAGATTACTTAGTGCTTTAGCCAAGAGCGTTATTCAAATGTTCCGGACCTCATTTATGCTGATTTCCAAATAAACAGCCCTCCCTCTTTCATGGCCATTCTGTGATAGGGTGGGACTGTGTGACCGATTCTGTACAATGAACTGTGAACAATGAGCCTCTCCTCACAAGCAGAAGCATCTATGTGCCAATGTAGACCCTCCACAGCTATTTTTACTCTCTAGCACAGCAACATGATGATGGAGATACTGGCTACTCCACTAGAATTGGTTCCTTGATCAGTGGAGCCTCCTGCTGACACACAAGGAAAAACCTTTATGGGTTTTATTTACAGAGAATTTGGAAGTGTTTACTAACATAGCATACTAGCTTACTTAGTCTGTCACAACACACACACACACACACACACACACACACACCTCCAATCAAAAATCTAACAAGGATATATTAGTTATACAATCTAACACCCACACACTCACAAAGTTTTTTCTTAAATTCCAGAAGAATTTTATGTTTCTCTGAAGTTTATGCCACTCTACCCAGAACCTATTATTTCTTGTTATTAAAGAATTGTGAGTCAATATCATTTCCAAAATATCTAACTAAAGAGGTAACAAGCAGATTCTACTGGCATCATTTGTTGCTAACAGCTTTAAGACTATGCACATCAACTGCATATCTGCATAGAATCTAAGAAATATATATGCACTTCTGCATTTAAGATCTGTAATGAATAAATGGATTAATGTGTCAGAAAGTTGCCTTAACTTTACAAATTTCATGATATTATGCAGTTTTCCTTCTTGAGAAAGGGGTGTTTTAATTTATCTCTTTGTCATAGTAATGCAATGTTAAATCATATATTTTGTATAACATAGGCATATGCTATACAAATATGTCATTTGTAACTCCTACTGCCTCCTGGTAGAAGGAGGGTTTTTTATCAGCACAGTACTCTGAAAAATGTCTTAGAAGTAGAATCTATAGAAAATGTTAATTATTTTCTGGAAAAAAAGTGGGAGATTAAAGGTGATGAATGTGGCCTGGGAGAAATCTAAGAAGGAAGAAGGAGGTAGGGCAAATGAAAAAGAGAAATTCCAGGGCTAGCTGAACAGCCAAAAGAAGCACTAGAAGAGAAAACAACTATTGAAATCTTACAAATTTGGGTATTGTAGAATGTTAGTTATGAAATAATATCTGATCATCCCTTCAGAATCCTTAGAAAAGTCTACCAAAAGTCAAGTAATCACATCTTGATTGATTGGATTTCCTCTGCAAAATGCTGATAATAACAAAGACTATTTACTAATTGCTGAAGAAAATCAATATGCTAATTCCAGGGGATGGTTTGGTTTAACCTGACATTTTCCTGTTAAAAGTCGCATTAATGAGGAAAAAGCAAAAAAGCCACACTTTACCCACAGATTCCATTTGTATGCACTGAGTTTGCACAGAAATAAAACAACCCCAGAGGCACCAGAAGGAGTGGTTGGCAGTCAACACTTACTGCGAGGACAATCTGGAGGGAACTATGAGCCACTTCTATGTACTGGTACTCCAGCAAACACCCTGAGACTGTGATGTAGCGATGGTCTTCTGGAGCCCAGTCTGGGGCGGGTGTCACTGACGTCACCGTACATCCTGGTCCATTCTCCATCCACCAAGATCGGTGCATTGAAATATTAAAAGTCAGGATAAGGTCTGTTTCCTGCAAGAAGGCAATTTGTTAGGATGAGAATTACTCTATAAATGTTAGTCAGTTTACTGGTGACTGACTTGCTTTGACTTTCCCATTTGGAAATGTGGGATTTTTTTTCCTACCCCATACTGTATTTTACAAAAAGCAAGGACACATCTAAAGTAATTATGCATCTATGGATTCATCCCACTTATGAAGGTTTTTCCTCACTATAATAATATAGATCAAATTATTTTATTAGAGAAATTCCTAATGATTTATATTACTATTAATTTATATTAATTATAACACTGGAGAGTCTTTACCTTTTAAGAATTGCATATGTTACAAAGGGAATGATTTTAACTTTTATCAAGTGAAGTTCATGCTATTCCAAACCTGCTTTATTTTTTTCTCTCAAAATGTTTATTTTTCACACGTTTTAAATCTTAGAACTATACTTCAGGTCTGCAACATTTAACATAATATTGTGGCTAATGCTTCAATTTATAAGACCTTTACTTAAGAAAACATAAGATTACTTGCTTTTTCTCCCTTCCGATGATTTCAACAAATCAGTCTCTCTTCAATCTTATCAATTTTTGTGAAATTGATCATAATATTTCTTAAGAATCAAGAAGTAAATATTTTTTAGGAAATATTATTATCAAATTCTTGCAGGGTGGAGATAACAAGTCAACTATTTAGATGAAGTTCACCATGTTAGGTGATACACAGCTATAAATGAAATAAAAGTAGAGTTTTGCACTGAGAGAGCTTGCAGTCACCTATGCCAACTTGGAGCTATCAACGGCACATGGGCAAATATCTTTCAGGGAAAGAACGGCTAAAGGGAATGCATCAAAAGTATTTTATTATTCAGCAAGTCATGAAGGAAGATAAATTCTAAGAAAAAAAGGTCAGCTATGAGAAATTGCACTATGTCAGTTTCAGTGATAGTTAGGGCCACAGGGTAATAGGTGCCAAGTACTCCCTCCAAAGTGAGGTTCTGATGGACTAGGCAGACCCTACATAGACAATGTCTTAAATCATAGTTTGTGGCCAGGGAATTCGGAGATTGCAAGTAGGACTTCTTTGGAGAAAGGTGTGCTATGAATGTCATTGTCTCCGTGGTGGCAGTTGGGTGGGGTTGGGGTGATCTCTCTTTTTCACAAGCCTATTGAGAAAAGCTTCAAAATATCCCTTGGAATCTAGGAAATACAGCAACTAGTATCTGGCTCAGGCCTGATAAATCTCAAAATACAGCCTGTGGCTAGAGCTACCTGCTAAGTGATCAAACAAAAATTGAGCAGTATGTGGAAGGAAAGTGCGCTGCTACATATAGTGGATCTAAAGTAATGATTCTTGGTAGCAGATGTGGGCTGTAATGAGAGACAGCTAACATGGTCTTTCTCCCAAGGATGTCCAAGATGACCAGTGCATAGGTGGATAATGGCTGAATCTTTACCATCACCTATTCCTAAGGCATGAGGGAGGGAGTGTAATATAGTAAGTATGGAAGAGACATCAACTAAATCATGTACCTACAGGTGAGATATTTAATGCAATGCAGGGTTTCTGAAAACCCCAGAAAAGTGTTTTGAGACGCTTTTTAATTTCATTAGCCACCAAACTCTCTTGGTACTTATGTATCTCTCCTCTCCCTTATCTATTCTCCATTGTTATACTCCAAGCATGGTGGGGTCTTGAGATCTCAGATAATAGTTGTGAGATAGGGATGGGGTTAGTTAGTAATGGCTGAAGTCAAACAGGGAACATAAAACTTTTCCCTACAGGAAGGAAGAAGTTTAATTTTGAATAAAATTTGGATATTTTATTATAATGCCAGACATATAAATATCTAAACAGAGACTACTTTGGAAACTACAGTGACTTTGGATAACTTTTTGTTATCTGGAAGTAAACACAAAAGTAGGAGATCTGCTATTTATTTTATCTGATGGTAGCAGAAGAATCAGGTTCATGGGTAGCCCTGAAGGGGAAATCATGAGAAAGAAATGATTTTTATGTTATTTTTCTCAGAATAATACTAATTTGATGTTTGGTTACCAAAGCAAACTGGAGAAATTCCCAGGGCCTAAGAGAAAAAAGAAAAGCATTCAAAAGGGCAACTAACAAGACACTAAGCTGTGAAGGCAGCCAGGCTAGGGCAGCCAGGCTCGGACAGCCTAGTAAAAACACAGTTCGGTCCCCTAATCGCTGCAGATATCTAATATACATAGCCCAAGG
Organism: Cacajao melanocephalus; assembly: GCA_963573385.1. Taxonomy (NCBI): domain Eukaryota; kingdom Metazoa; phylum Chordata; class Mammalia; order Primates; family Pitheciidae; genus Cacajao; species Cacajao melanocephalus. The sequence goes on along the minus strand of CAUYLG010010145.1, from coordinate 145,569 downwards.
TCTCAGTAAACTTCCCTCTCTCACAGGAAGTCAACACCACCTTTGAGGTTCCATTTGAAACAACGGTAAGGAGGATTTTCTGAGACTTAGAACTTGGTTATTTGCATTATTGCTCCTCATCTGTTGAAGCAAAATTGGTTTACCACACAAAGCTAGATGATTCAATAAACAACTATGCATGAGTTTATTAGGGGTAATCATAACTGCAAACAGGGACTAGAGCCCAAAGCAGTGACAGTGAAAATATGCTTGCGAGCTATAAGACAGAGCAGTGGTTCAGATAGGGAACTATCCCTTTATGCCTGGGGCTGTCATGGATTTTGCAATGGAAGTCCCTCGTCCTTGGAAACCCCTTAGTCCTAGCACACCAGGACAGTTAGTCACCATAGCTGCAGAGACAAGTTTTTAAAAAGCATTGATGTAAGTTGAGTATTTTGCCCATTAGAGCTGTGGTGATCAGAAGTGCTCATTCATTTAGTAATTATTTATATCCTAACTACTGCCAAAAAAGGAATCTTGTCATAATAAAGCACATATATACTATTAAAACAAGGGTAAAGAGTAAGAGCCAAAAAAGAATGGAGATGATAGTGAGCCAGGAAACCAAGACATGAGTAAGTGCCTCACTTGGATGCTCAATTCAGGACTGACTTGTTGATAATAACGGAGACACAATGGGAATACAGCTATCATTATCTAAAAGGATGAAGAATACCATGTCTGTAAGAAACACAATCTTTTCTTTCCTAATACTAGTATCTTAAGAGGAATTAACCATTGTATAAATATTTTTATACAAAATATATATATATATTATATTGGATGGCATCTTTAGTTGATTTTTCTTCAAGAATATTGGCAAGGAATTATGCTGGACTTAACAGACATCTGAGCCATCTTTAGTTCCTCTTTCTAATACAGTGACTATATTAGTTTGCTAGGGCTGCCATAACAAAGTACCACAAATGGGATGGCTTAAGAAGAAACTTATTGTCTCATAGTCCTAAAGGGCAAAATTCTAAGATCATGGTGTAAGTAAGGTTCTTTCAAAGGCCTTTCTGTGAAGAAGACTCCATCGTGTGCCTCTGATGATGTGCTGGTAATATTTGGCATTCTGTGGCTTGTAGAAGCATCTCCCTAATCTCTGCCTTCATTTCACATGGCAACTTCCCAGGGTACCAAGCTGTATCCAAATTTCTCTCTTTTTTTTTTTTTTTTTTTAAATAAGGACCTCAGTTGTATTGGCCTAGAGCCCACTCTAATGACGTCTTTAAGTAGTTACATCTGAAATGATCCTATTTCCACATGAAGTCACATTCTGAGGTATCGGGGGTTAGGGCATAAATATGAATTTAGGGGAGTAGGCACAATTCAACCAGTAACACTGAACTCTAACTTCTCTCTCTTTTTTAATTTTATTTTTTGTTTCTCCAGAGAGTCAGTTCTAATTTTTTTCTTTTTTTAAATTTATTTACTTTTTTGTATTTTTTCTTTTAACTTATTTTTGAGTTTCTAAAGATCATTTGAACTTATTGTCTGGATGATAAGTACAATATTTTATTACTTCATACATTTATTTATTTGCTTTCTGTATTATTATCTAGAAAATCTACTATATTTTTTAAAATTACATTTGCCATAAAGTTATAGCCAAAATTAGCATTTTTTTGTCCACAGTTCTTTCCATTGCATAGTACCCTATTGAAAGGCAACCACTTTCATTTTTTATAACTGTTTCTTTAAGTGCTTACTTGTGTTTTGTAAATATCATGTTCGTATTGACATTATTCATGTATTATCTAAATATTATCTCCTATTTCTAGCATGAAATGTATGAAGTAACATTTTAGAAATATTTCCTTTCTATTCCCCACCATTCTGTATAATTTTCTCTAAAGTTTAGCTGTATCAATATTACTAAATTTGCATTTCCCTGATGACATATGATGTTGAGACTATTTTCATATACTTATTTGCCATCTGTTTATCTTCTATAGTGAGATGTCTGCTAAGATCTTTGGCCCATTCTTAAATTGGGCTGTTTGCTTTTTATCATTGAGTTTTAGGAATTCATTGCATATTTTAGACTTAAAAAGATAAAAAATATATTGTTAAAAATATAGATTAAAATATCATATGTGGTAGTCTTTTATCCTATATGTCTTTTGCAATATTTTCTACCCACCTATGGCTTGTCTTTTCATTCTTTTGATAATAGCTTTCAGAGAAGTTTTTAAATTTTAACTAAGGACAGCTTGTTAATGCTTTTTTTCATGGATCATGCCTTTGGTGTCACATTTTAAAAGTCATTGCCAAATCCAAGTTCATCTAGATTTTCTCCTGTGTCATTTTCTAAAAGTTTTATAGTTTTGCACTTTATATTTAGATCTGTGATCCATTTTGAGTTAATTTTTGTAAGAATACAAGGTTTGCGTCTAGGTTTTTTTTTTTTTTTTTTTTTTTGCATGTGGATGCGCAATTATTCCAGCACCATTTATTGAAAAGACTATCTCTCTTCCCCTTTGTATTCCTTTTCCTCTTTCGCAAAAAATCAGTTGACTATATTTGTATGGGTGGACTTCTAGGTTCACTCTTCTGTTCCATTGATCTATTTGTCTATTCTTTGGCCAGTACCACAGTGTTTTGATTACTGTAACTTTACATTAACTCTTGAGGTCAGGTGTTTTCAGTCCTCAAAGTTTATCCTTTTCCTTCAATATAGTTTTGTCTATTCTGGGTCTTTTGCCTCTCCACATATACTTCAGAATCAGTTTGTCAATATCCATAAGATTACTTGCTGGAACTTTGGAATTGTGATGAATCTATTGGTCAATCTGGGATTAACTGAAATCTTGAAAATTTTGAGTCTTTCCATCCATAAACATTAAATTTCTCACCATTATTTAATTATTTTATTCCTTTTAACAGCATCTTGCAATTTTCCTCATATAGATCTTGTACATATTTTGTTAGATTTTGCTGTGTTTGAATGTATCCCCCAGAATCATGTGTAGGAAATGTAATCTCCAATGCAACAGTGTAGGGAGGTGGAACCTAATGAGAGATGATTAGGTCATGAGGACTCCAGGCTCATGAATGGACTAAAGCTGCTATCATGGGAAGGTTCATTATCATGCAAGTAGGTTTGTTATAAAAGGGTCAGCCTGGCCTCCTTTTCACTTCCTCTTTTGCCCTCTCTTGCCCTCTCTGTGCTGTTCCATCTTGGGATGACTTCTGCCATGTTATTACACAGCAAGAAAGACTTTGCTGGATGCTGGCCCCTTGATTTTGGACTGCCCAGCCTCCAGAACTGTCAGAATATAAATTTTTATATATTGTAAATAACCCAGTCTGTGGTATTTTCTCATAGTATCCCAAAACAAACTAAGATAGAAAACTGGTACCAGAGGAGTTGAGTGGTTCTATAACAAATATCTGAAAATGTGGAAGCCACTGAGAACTAATGAGTAGAGGCTGAAACAGTTTTGAAATGAATGCTAGAAAAAGCTTGTGTTGCTGTGAATGGAGCACTAAGGTGATTCCAGTGAGAACTCAGAAGAAGAAGAGAGCTCTAGGGAAAGTTTGAAACTTTGAAACTTCATATAGATTATTTAAGTGGTTATGACAGACATGCTGGTAGAAATAAGGGCAGTACAGGCCATTCTGATGAGGTCTCAGATGGAGATGGGACGCATCTTACTGGAAACTGGAGTAAAGGCCATCCTTGTTACAAAGTGGCAGAGAACTGTGCTGAATTGTATCCATACCCCAGGGCTTTATGGAAGGCAGAATTTAAGAGTGATAAACCAGGATATCTGGCAGAAGAAAGTTCTAAGCAAAATATTATAGAAGTTGTGTGGCTTCTTTTAACTTCATACATTAAAATACAAGAAGAAATAAATTATTGAAAGACAAAACTAGATTTAAATAAAATGATTTGAAGGGAAACATACTTAGGGATTTAAAGGATTTTCAGCCCGACCATCTGGTACAGAATAAAAAATCTTTTTCAGGAGAGAAATCCAAGGGTGTGGCCAAGTACACATTTGATAAGGAGATCAGTATGGCTAAGAAGGAAACCAGGTGTTATTCATCAAGATAATGGGAAATGATCCTGAAGACATTTCTATGATCTTTGAGGCTTTCCCTGTCATCATAGACCCAGAGCTCTAGGAGGACAGAATGATTCTGGGGAATAGTCTAGGATGCCCTCCACAAGCTCCTTATCCAGGGCCACTTTGGGCCTCTGTTCTCTGTGTTTATTAAACTATGTTCCCCACATTCAAGAAGCTCAGTTCTAGTCTCCCACAGCTGTGGCTTAAGCAGCCTCAAGTGCAGCTCTGGCCACTGCTCCTGAGGGCTCAAGCAGTAAGCCTTGAGGCATTTATGTGGTGCTGGCTCTGCAGAGGTGCTGAGTTCATGAGCTACGGGGTTATGGCGGCACTCACTAATCAAAGAATGTATTAGGCAGCCTGGGGCCAAGGTAGAAACCTGCTGCTGGGGCAGAGCCACTAAGAAATGCTTAGTGGAACTGAGGTAGTGAGGCTACTGCAAACAGTCCTCACTAGGGCAAGGCGTGATGGAGCTGCAGTGGTGGGGCCATCCCCAAGACCTCAGAACTGCAGAGCCACCAGTCTGCAACAAACATTTGGAGAGCTGTAGTCATGACACCCCTACCTGTGAGAGCTGCTATACAGGCTGAGCCCAGCAAAGCAATAGAGGTGGGGCTGCCTAAAGCCTTAGGGGCTTATCTCCTACCCCAGTGTGCTAAAAAGGTGGGACATAGAGTGAAAAAAAAAAGATTATCCAGCTTTAAGATTTAATGTTGTTTGCCCTGTTGGGTTTTGGACTTTACTGAGACAAGTCACCTCTCTTTTATTACCTATTTCACCCTTTTGGAATGGGAATGTCTACCTCATATCTGTCCCACCATTGTAATTTGGAAGTAGAAGAAGATAACTTGTTTTGATTTCATAGGCTCAAGCTGGAGGGAATTTGCCTCAGGAAGAATTTTGCCTTGAGTCTCATCCATATCTGATTTAGATTAATCTCTAGACTTTGGACTTTTGAGTTGGTGCTAGAACAAGTTAAGACATTGGTGTTATTGAAATGGCATGAATATATTTTGCATGTGAGATGAACATAGATTTTGGAATCTATGAGGGCAGATGTTCTATGGTTTGAATAGGTCACTCCAAAAGAATGTGAACTTAATACCCAGTGCAACAGTGTTGGGAGGTGGGGCATAACAAGAGGTGACTGGGCCACGCGTGCTCCACTGTCATGAACGACTTAATGGTGCCAGCAGGGGAGAAGGGGGAGTTTTTTTGTTCTCTTTCCCCCATGTCTCTCTCTTTCTTTTTGCCTTTCTGCCATATGATACCTTCTGCCACATTATGATGCAAGATACATGTGCAATTATAAATTATAAAATTATATATTACCCAGTCTGTAGTATTTTGTTACAGCAGCACAAAGCAGATGAAGACAAATTGATACCTACACATTTCCTTTTGTGTGTGTGTGGTAATATAAATGGTATTGTGCTTTAAATTTCAAATTCTGATTGTTTACTGGTAGTACATAGGAAACCAATTGGCTTTTGCACACTAACCTTGTCACCTGAAACTTTGCTGTAACTGCTTACTAGCTACAGGAGTATTTTTGGGGCCAATACCTCCAGATTTTCTATACAATCATTTTACCTGTGAACAAAAATAATTTTATCTCTTCCTTCCTAATCTGTATAACCTTATTTCCTTCCCTTGTCTTCTTGTGTTAGCTACAACTTCCAGTAAAATATTAAGGCGTGTGGTGAGAGGAAAGAACCCTGCTTTGTTCCTGATCTTAGTAGAAAAGCTTCTAGTTTCTCACTGTTAGGATGTTTGCTATAGATTTTTAAATAGATGCTCTTTATCCAGTTGAGGAAGTTTCTCTGTTTTAGTTTGCTGAGAGTTTTTTTAAATCATGAATGGATGTTGGATTCTGCCAAATGGTTTTCCTACATCTATTGATATGATGTACATTTATAGATATTGTAATTATTCTTCTTTAGTTTGTTGATGTGATGTATTACATGAATTAATTTTTGAATGTTGAACCAGCTTTGCATACCTGGTATAAATCACAGTTTGTTGTGGTGTATAATTCTTTTTAAACAGTCTCTGATTCAATTTCCCATATTCAGTGCTATATGTTGAGTGTCTTTGCATCTGTGTTCATGAGCGATAATGGACTACAGTTTTCTTTTTTGTATTTCTCTTGTCTGGTTTTGGTATTAGGGTGATGCTAGCATCATAGAATGTGTTACGATGTTAGTGTCTCTGCTTCTATCTTCTGAAAAAGATGGTAGAGAATTGGTATAATGTCTTCTTTACATGTTTGGTAGAATCCACCAGTGAATCCATCTGGGTCTGGTGCTTTCTGTTTTAAAAAGCTAATAATTACTGATTCAATTTTTTAATAGATAAAAGCCTATTCAATTTGTCTACTTCTATTAGTTTTGCTAGATTGTGTCTTTCAAAAATTGTTCTATTTTACCTCAGTTGTTAAATTTGTAGATATAGAATTGTTAACAATATACCATTATTATCCTTTCTTGTCCATGTATCTGTATTATATACCCTCTTTCATTTCTAATATTAGTAACTTGTATCTTCTCTCTGTGGTTCTTAGCCTGACTAAAGACCTACTGATTTATTAATCATTTCAAAAAATCAGTTTTTAGTTTTGTTGTTTTTCACTATTGATGTCTTATTTTTAATTTTATTGATTTGTTTTCTACTTTGTATTCTGTCTTCCCTTCTGCTTACTTTGGATTTAATTTGCTCTTTTTTATAGAGTGAAAACTTGGAAGGTTAGGTTATTGATTTTAGATTTTTAAAAATATGTATTCAAAGCTATAAATTTCCCTCAAAGCAATGTTTTTACTGCATTCTACAAATTTAAAAAAGTTGTATTTTAATTTCCATTTAGTTTAAAATATTTTAAAATTTGTCTTGAGATTTATTCTTGACCCATGTGCTACTTAGAATGTGGTGTTTAATCTCCATATATTTTGGGATTTTCTAGCTATCTTTCCTTTTTTGATTTCTTCACATTTTTGGGCATATTTTCACCAACTCTTTGTGGCATATCTGTCACTAATTATTTTCAAATTGACCAATAGAACTGTAAGGACTTATTCAACATGAATTTCTACATGGTCCAGTACTTCAGGATCATTTAATGCCTCTTTTGTTTGTTTGTTCTTTTTCAGGGGAACTAGGACTTGGAATCCTTGAAGCTTCGGCTTCCATCCCACTCCATGCACTTGATGCACATAATTCAACATGGGCCTTCACCCAATGTCATCAGTTCTCTTGTATGTTGAATCCCCAGCTTCCTGGATCTGACCACCATGACCCTAATGTTCCTTTCAGCTCGAATAAACTTTAGGCAGATTTCTTCCTCAATATGAGCCTCTGACCTCCCTTTTCTTAGAGCATTTACTTTAGAAATTTTGCAATAATAAATTTTTTTCTCCCTACTTTTGAGATGTAAATTTTCTACAACCCAGGAATGTAACTTTCTCAAGGACTGACAGATATCCCTGTGAAATGTAATTGTGAAAAAAGATAGCACCTCTGTTTCAATCTCTATAGGAGCTTAGGAGCCTAACTCTGCGAAGTGGCAATTAGCAAACTCAGATGGCTGAAACACATTCACCAACCTCCCCGCTAAGGTACTACATTGGTTCACTTCAGCATTTAATAATCTTTCTGCTTTCTTTTCAGTGAAGCTGAGCTCAGTATCTCTCCTCTACTGCCATGGTCTTCTCCCCAGTTGCAATGGTTTTGAATAATGTGTTCTTTGCTTGTTTAACTTGGAGATGATGTCAGTTCTATATTGAAGCCTCTCTTCCCTACTGCAGTAGTTCAAATAAAATCCATCTTGTCATTCTTAACAAATGTTGCTATAATTTCTCTTTAACATTTCTCATGTCTTTCTCTTAATTGGTTTCTTCTCTTGTTTTGCAGACCACGTTAGTCACTAGCTTAAGTCTGATGAATGTGCCTTCATTCCATTTTTATATTAATTGACTGATATTTTGGATGGACACATATATTGCTTGGTTAAATATGATTTTCTCTCAGAATCATGTGGAAATTTCTCCATTATGGTCTAGTTTCTATTTTGCAGTTAAGAAGTCTGATATCATTTTGCTTCCCTACATTTTTAAAAAATGTAACGTGTTTCATTCTTTCTTTCTTTTGGTATTTTGCATCTCTTTTTAAAAAAAGTAATATTTCCAAAATCACTGAAGAGTATAAAGGATATTATAGTAATGTCATTATACCCACTACCCAGTTTCATTAAACCTTCTTTGGGCTATATTTGCTTGAAGTCTTTTTTTTTTTTTTTTTTTTTTTTAGACAGAGTCTTGCTCTGTTGTCCAGGCTGGAGTGTAATGGCACAATCTTGGCTCACTGCAACCTCCACCTCCTGGGTTCAAGTGAACACGTCTGGCTAATTTTTGTTTTTTTAGTAGAGACGGGGTTTCATCATTTGGCCAGGCTGGTTTCAAACTCATGACCTCTAGTGATCCACCTGCCTCGGCCTCCCAAAGTGCTGGGATTATAGGTGTGAGCCACCATGCCCAGACTGAAGTCATTTAAAAAATAATATTTTATACATATAAATGATGCCTTCTATGTACTTCTCCTAAATATTACTTTCCTCATTTCTTTTTAAGGGATAATTACTACCATGATTTTAGAATTAGTGTTCACATGACTTTTTTTAACAGTTTTACTAAATATTTACATATCCATTAATAATATAAAATACTAGGTTATTTTTTAGGTTTTAAAATGTATATATACTCTAGAGTTATTTTGGTTTCCTTTCATATATTTGAGGTTTCTTGTTTTTGTTGTTGTTGTTTTGGTTTTTGCTTTTGAGATGGAGTCTCACTCTGTTGCCCAGGCTGGAATGCCGTGGCATAATCTTAGCTTACTGCAACCTCCGCCTCCCGAGTTCAAGTGATTCTCCTGCCTCAGCCTCCCGAGTATCTGGGATTACAGGCATGCACCACCATACCTGGCTATTTTTTTGTATTTTTAGTAGAGAAGATGTTTCATCATGTTAGCCAGGCTGGTCTCAAACTCCTGGTCTCAAGTGATCTACCACCTTGGCCTCCCAAAGTGCTGGGATTATAGGCATGAGCCACCGTATCCAGCCCAAGGTTTCTTTACATAGGAAATATATTTAGCTCCAAGTTCTGAAATTCTCTAAAGGAAAAAATTGGGTTTTTTTTTTTTTTTTCATTTAGTTTGTAGAGTATCCGTGGACCTTTCAATACATGGCCCCTTTACTTATATTCTAGAAAATATTATTGCATTATATCCTTAATTTTTCTCTCTGTCTTACTCTTTCTGTTACTACAGGAAATTGTTAGTCAGACATTTGGCTTCCAGGACTGATCTCTCACCTTCTTATCTCTTCTTTCCTGACTGTTCATATTTTTCATTTCTCTTTAGTCTTTGAGATTTTCTTTACCAAGTCTTCCCAGCTTAATAGCTATTTAAAAATTTTTAATGTTTTAAACTTCTAAGAGCTAATTATTATTTAATTGTTCTTTTTATACAGCTATTCTTTTAATTATGTCTCAGCTGTAAGTTTTCTTAGTTTTCTGAATTATCAGAGTTTTAAAATTGTATTTTCTTCATTGCTTTTGCTTGATCCAAGTTACTTATTGTCACTAAATAAAAAAGTAAATATTTTTAAAAATTATTGTCTGTGTGTCATAGACAATATTCCTGCACTTATGAATGTTTATTTTGGAATGGAGGAGATGGACAACAAATATAGAAATATACCAAAATATCTGTGTGCAGTGATTAATATAATAAGGAAAATAAATTCAAGTAAAGAAATAGAATGACCAAGAATTGGGTGGGGGTGAGGGAGTGGGTAACACTATTTTAGAGGTAATGGTAAGAAAAGGTATCTCAGTATCTTACATTTGAACAGCAACCAGTGAATGAAGGAGTGAACAGAGCAAAGATGAGAAAGAGCATTCCCAACAGTGGGAACAGCCAATGGGGCCAGTGGGGATGATTTAAAGATTTTCCATTATGTTTATTCTTTTTTTTTTGAGATGGAGTTTTGCTCTTGGTTCCCATGCTGGAGTGCAATGGCACCTCTCAGTTTCAAGCGATTCTCCTGCCTCGGCCTCCTGAGTATCTTGGACTATAGGCATATGCCACCACACCCGGCTAATTTTTTATTTTTTGTAGAGATGGTGTTTCTCCATGTTGGTCAGGCTGGTCTCAAACTCCCGACCTCAGGTGATCCACCTGCCTCAGCCTCCCGAAGTGCTGGGATTACAGGCATGAGTCACCGTGCCCAGCCTATTATGTTTATTCTTATCTATGACTTTCATGTTGGAGCCTTCCTTTAAAGTCTAGTGATCCCTGGTTGTCTTTTCATACTAAGTAGGAGGAGCTAAAACTTGATTGGTGCTTTGTTATACATTGGTGTGCTGGTCATTTGTTGTCTTTCACATAAGATGATGGGGCAGTGCCTTCCAAATGTTCTATCTATAGGAATCTGTAGGATTTTGCCTTTGGTCTACAAGTCTTCTTATGATTAGGCACTAGACCACAGCGTTTTGAGGCTGAACTGGGAAGGAGCTGGTGGTCTTGCTACATAGTATGCAGTTTTTATTTTTTCAGTATGCAGATTTTAATTTAATCCTCTGTTTAGAAACTGCTGGTGCTGACCTGTGCCTCAAAAGCCTTGCCTATTTGTGGGAGAAGCCTGATGCAAAGACCATTGGAGGAGCCTAGGACAAGCCACCTGTTCCTTAAACAGATTATTCAAACTATTCTAGTTTTCAGTCCTCTACCTCTCACATTCCTTCTACTTCCAATTACTATTGTTAGAGTATGTTACCTGCCCAATTTGTACATTGGAATCTTCCTCTTCGTGTTCATAAGTTCTGGGGTTTTCCTTTCTGCTAGGTCACTTGCCAATCCTCTGTCTACTTTCGGTCTTCTAAAAATTGCTGACACTTCTTGTCTCACTTTTAATTCTTTAACATACCTTTGGTGGCATTTTAGAATAAAATATAAGTAAGTGTACACCTTCAACCAGCTATCATTAAGTGAAAATTTTCTGGTATTATTTTATACTTTCATCTGTTTTCCTATAGACATTTAAACAAGAAGTCTCTGTGTGTTTGTGCACATGTGCAATGTTTTAACTGCAAAATAGAAATTCTTTCTTGTAAAACAGACAACATGAAGGTCTTCTTGAAGTCCCCTTTTAAATATAACAGGAATTCCTTGGTGTGATCTGTGTCATGTATATCAGCAGGTTATTTAATTCCTGTATACTTTGTAATTTTCAGCTCAAAATTATGACTTTTAACACAAACCACAAGGCTCAATGTCACAAAATAAGGTAGAAAACCACAAACAAAACCTTTTACACTCTGGATGTATTCATAGGAAAAAACATGAAAAGGGACTCAAAATTGTTAAGATACTAAAACTTTTAAATCTAAAGAAAACTTTCATAATTATATGTTCACATCAGCATAGTGACAAAAAATCTTCATGTTAATTTATTCATTCATCTCTCCTAGTAAATCTTCAAAAAGTTCAGATTAAAGGACCCCATTTTTGGTCATGTCATTTTTTCAAAATAGCAGGGTCTGATGATGTGTTACATGAAAGCTGTTATTAGCACTAAAATTTGTTTCTGACAGGGCCTGTTTGTGTTCAGGTCAACGTAAGAAGCCTAATTGCTCAACAAATAATAAGCATTTGATTAAAAAAATGAAAGTTGACAAGTAAATGAGAAAATGATACTAATGACATTTCAGAATTTCAATAAAAAGCTGAAATTTACTTTTCCAGCTTATAATATTTGAAGAGCAAAGCATACATGCATATGACTGTTATGATAGTAAGTAATGGAGGCTAGATTGCAGAGACTTGAAGGTGGAGTGTGAGAGTGAGAAATTTTGAGTTGCAATTTAAAAATAGAATTTTTTTTTTTTAGCTTTCTGAAGTTTTCTATTACCTTCTTCTTTTATAATAATATTAAAAATAAGTAACTTCCCGTTTCTAGGCAGTGTGGTTACTAAAAGGCTAGAAATACACTTCTTACTAAATGGCAATAAGTGTAGAGTTATCAAGTTAGTTACACAAATATTCATAATTCCTAAACCATATGTAAATCCCACTACTAGGCCATAACGATGTGATGTAGCCATAATGATGTCATAGCATATATGACGTCACGTTTCTTATTGTCTCTTTTAGGAAACTAGGTATAAAGATAAAATGTACCAATATAAGGAAGTATTTGATAAGTACTTAAAAAGTGGTGTGGTCAATCTATGCACAAGAATTCAGCAGGTAAGATGCTTGGGAACTCTAGCTGGAATCTGGAGGAAGAGCCAGGCTTAGATAGACCCATAGCCTGGGAAAAAAAGAGCATTTTAAGTAAAGTGGACCAATAACCAAAATTATAGAGCTACAGCTTGTATTTTTAAGTACAATAAGTAGCCTTATACTTATGAGATGGGATTTTGTTAACAGTAGTATAAAATAGTATTGGAAAGATAAATTGGGGCTAGATTGAAGAGGTACCTAAGTGTCAGATCGATACGTACTGGTTATTGAAAGGTTTTTGATGGGTAAGAGACCAGAAGTACCATTAAATATGAACCAAAAGGTCTTACAATGTAACTAATCCTTCTCTTGGAGAAGTGGGTGGGCTGCCCAGGAGACATGTGGTGCAACCAGTACAGGTGCTGTATTTAATGGTAGTCATGATGAAGTTGGTAACACAGATGCTATTACTATAAATTCAGACTGCTTGACCTTTATTACCCCCAGACTACTCTCCTGAGTTCTCCAAGGATCCAAAGAGATAGAAACCATGACGGAACAGTGCTTTTAATTCTTTCAGAGTTAAGAATGGGATTCAGTCAGCATTCTCCTTACCTTAAAATATATTTCTGTTCATGACATTAGAGGAATGCCAGGCAAGTACATTTAAGATAAAAAAGCAAATTGTAACAAACAAAACATACCCTGGGAAGTATAAATATTTACATTAACAAAACTATATGCATTTCATCTTTATGATTGGGATAAATAGGAAATTCCATGATGAATAACATCCTGTAATTAGTAAAGGATGCAGGAGATGGAATAGTGGGGGAGGCTGTATTTGACATCAAGAATCATGTATTTTCATGAACTCTTATTTATTTACAATCAATATATACTGGATTAAATTTTAAATTATCATCAGATAGCACTGTTCTGTATCACACTGCCAATATCTACATGTGGACACGCATTCATAGAAAACCCTGAAAAATTCTTTAAAATATTTATTATTCATGGCTTGTTTTCTGCTGGTGAATTTATCATTCTATCTCTAAATATAGCATTTTTTTCTGGTAATATTTCCATAGATCTATGCAAATCCACTTCTACATATAAAACCCCCAATGCTAAAGGTATCCTGGTAGCATATGAAAATCAGTGAAAGCAAATTATATTGTTCAAGATGTGAGGAAGAACAGCTGAGAAAATATGGTTTTGAGAAGGTAAGCAAAATTACAAATGTGCTTTATTTAACAAGTTGAATGAAAGCTGCCTTTATAGAAATGCAGCCAAGAACAGAAAGAATTTTTATCTAACCATTCCAAAATTCAAAGGTGTGATTCATTCCACTATATTATGAACTGGAGAGAAGTAGATGGGCGATCCGATATATACTCCTGGACCTACTTTGTTCCAGAGTCTTCAACTATGGGTATAACTTTGGGATTTGGCTGATTATATGTCATAATTCAATATGATACCATAACTAGGGTTACCTCCAGCTCTTGGTTCCTGACATTATTTATTTAGGAAAGATTTTAGAAAATATTTCTGTGAGCATGGAAAACATTATAACCATAGCTCTAAAAACACATGAATAAAGTCCAGTGGCATTTGCCTTTCTAAAAGCTAATGTTTTGGCTGGGTGCTGTGGTTCATGCCTGTAATCCTAGCACTTTGGGAGGCTGAGGCAGGTGGATCACCTCAGGAGTTCAAGACCAGCCCGGCCAGCTTGGTGAAACTCTGTCTCTACTAAAATACAAAAAATACAAAAATAAAAATAGCCGGTCGTGGTGGTGTGCACCTGTAGTCCCAGTTACTCAGGAGGTTGAAGCGGGAGAATCGCTTGAGCCCAGGAGGCAGAGTTTGCAGCGAGCTGAGATCTTGCCACTGTACTCCAGCCTGGGCAACAGAATGAGACACCATTTCAAAAAAAAAAATAAATAAATAAATTAAAAAGCTAGTGTTTTAAAAGCAAAATGTATTTCTTCTGATTATGTGGAAAGAGTCACAGATGTGATGTAAAATATTTAAAGTTCATTGCTATTAAATGTTTTATTTTGCCTGAAAACAGGTTTCTCATGTCCATGTACCAACAAAGGCCACTTTTCTAAGTCTTATCCCGATTGCCTTCTTGGTCCTGATAAATGTTTTGTGTTGTCCATCATTGGTCTATACCTTTTGCATTCTGAGTATTCCTACAAGTATTGCATTTTTATGAAAGCCTCCTCATAACTTCCTATTAACATTCTGCATATCTCTCTATTCATTTGAATTAATACTTTGAGTTAACCTTTATCAAAAGCTTTTCCTGATTAATTTCATTCTTTTTCAAACCTCACAATGTTATACCTGGTGCCTCTTTATATGCATGAATAGCAATATTGTCTTAGGCAGTTGCTTTTTTCTTAAGAGTAAAGGAACATGTTAAACCCAATGTGTTCACTGTTCCTTCTCAAGAAGTGCATACCAACTCTGAACTAGAGAAGAAAGTTTGCTGCTAAAATACAAAGAATTTTGTTTTAGACGGATCCTTGTAATGCACTGAAAGGTAAGAAAGGAAAAAAAGGAAGAAAGATGGAAGGAAAGAAGGAAGGAAGGAAGAAGAGGGGGCAGAGGGAAGGATGGAAATGAAAAGAAAAAATAGGAATCAGGAAAAAATTCAATAAGGAAGTCTCCATGCTATGTTAAAATTCATCAAAGTTCCAGGCTCAAAAATCTCAATTTTATTTTTCAACCTCTAAAGTAAGAACTCATCAGCTGTGAGTCGGATCTAAGTTTGGCAAAATGAGTCTTCTCTTCTCTCTTTCACACCTTTACTAGAAGATGCTAGAGGCAGAATTTTCTCAGCTGGTTACGATAATGAAAGATCAACTTCTCACTGACTTTAGAGTTTTCGACATACTGAAACCTTTTCAGGCCGCTTTTCCTGCTGTTTTCTCACTTTCCTGGTTGTTCCCTCCCCACAGGTATCTTTTCCCATATTGTGAGTATTCCTTTTCCTAAGAGCTTTGAAAAGTTAGCTGTACTCATGCTAGAGGCTCAGCTTTCAATGAACAGGTTGTATTTCTAGAGATGTTACTGCCATTCAAGAACTCAAAGTAAGACCACAATTTTACCTATTTTAAAAGCACATGTATGTGAATTTTTTTTTTATCAGCATGAAGGCACAAAGACGCTGACAATATCGAGACCTTAGAGACATTTAAAGAACAAGGCAATGTCCTCATCAATAGTTCCCCACCATTACTGCCAGTCACTATTGTCCCTAAATGGGCAACCCAATCCTGGTACTATCATTATCATTTTTCCAAAGTCAGAAATTATGATTTGTATAGAATTTGTGCTTGGCTCCAAAAATTAGTTGTGCTTCTATGTTCGGTTGACACTTAATAATTGTATGGGATAGTGATATTTTGATTCACATATCAAATAATGATAATTAGCATATCCATCACCTCAAATATTTATCCTTTCTTTGTGTTGGAGACATTCAATATCCTCCGTTCTAGCTATTTGAAAATAAACAATAACGATATTAACTAAAATCACCCTGCAATGCTATAAAACACGAAAATTTATTCCTCCCATCTAGCTGTAAATTTTAATTCATTAATCAACCTCTCCCTATCCTTCTCTCCCCTGATTCTTCTCAATGTTTAATGATTGCGACTTTACTCTCCACTTCTATGAGATCAACTTACTTAGCTCGCACATACCAGTGACAACGAGTAGTATTTATCTTTCTGTGCTTGACTTATTTCACTGCAAGCTCATCCATGGTTTCAGGAATGACAAGGTTTCATTCTTTTGGTACTGAATAGTATTTCATTGTGTATATATGCCATATATATATTTTTTGAGACAGAGTCTTACTCTGTTGCCCAGGCTGGAGTGCAGTGGCGTGATCTTGGCTCACTGAAACCTCTGCCTCCCGAGTTCAAGCAATTCTCCTGTCTCAGCCACCTGAGTCGTTGGGACTATAGGTACATGCCACCACACAAGGCTTATTTTTGTATTTTTAGTAGAGATGGGGTTTCACCATATTGGTCAGGCTGGTATGGAACTTGTGACCTCAGGTGATGCACCTATCTTGGACTAGATAAGAAAATATGGTAAATATATATAGTCTGGGAGCAGTGGCAAACACCTGTAATCTAGGCACTTTTAGTCTTATTACTTATTATGGATCTATTCAGGTTTCTATTTCTTCCTGGATCAATTTTGGTAGGTTATATGTGTCAAGAAATTTATCTGTTTCCTCTAGGTTTTTCAATTTGTTGGCATAGAGTTTTTCGTAATAGTCTGTGCTCCTTTGTATTTCTTTTCATTGATTGTATCAATTGTAATGTCTTCTTTTTTCATTTCTAATTTTATTTATTTGGGTCTTTTCTCCTTTTCCCTCAGTCTGCACATAGATTATTGATTTTGATTTTCTTCTCAAGACAGTAACTTTGAATTTTGTTGATCTTCGTATTTTTGATTTATTTCATATAGTTCTGTTCTTTATTTCATTTCTCCTACTAACTTTGGGTTTAGCTTTCCTTGTTTCCCTGGATCCTGGAGGTACATGGGTTATTTGAACACTTTCTCCTTATTTGATATAGGTATTTATTGCTATAATCTTTCTATTTGGTATTACATTTTCTGGATTCTATAGGTTTTGGTATGTTGCGTTTCCATTTTCATTTGATTCAAGAATTTTTTCCTCATAATTTCTTCATTGACTCACTGGTTACTCAGCAGAATGTTGTTCAGTTATCATGTATATGTATAGTTTCCAAAGTTTCTTTTTTTGTTATGTATTTCTAGTTTTATTCTGTTGTAGTCTGACAAGATACTTGACATAATTTAAATTTTTAAAAATTTTCTGAGACTTGTTTTGTGGCCTAACATATGGTCTATCCTGGAGAATGTTTCATGTGCTGATCAGAAGAATAAGTATTCTGTAGTTATTACATGAAATGTCCTGCAAATTGTCTGTTATGCCCATTTGCTGTATAGTGCAGTTCAAGTCCAATGTTTCTTTGTTGATTTTCTATCTAGATAACATGTCCTATGCTGAATGTGGTATTTTGAATTCTCCAACTATTATTGTATTATAGTCTACTTCTTTCTTTGGCACTTATAATATTTGCTTTACATATCTGGGTGCTCCATTATTGGGTTCATGTATATTTAGAACTGATATGTCCTTTTGCTAAATTGATATTTTTATTATTACATAATAATCTTCTTTATCACTTTTTAGGATTTTTACTTACTATTTTGTCTAAGTATAGCAACTCCTTCATGCTTTTGATTTCTGTTTGCACAGAATATATTTTTCCATTTATTCACTTAGAATCTATGTGTGTCTTTACAGTTGAAGTTAGTTGCCTGTAGGCAGCATATAGTTGGATCTTGTCTTTTTCTCTTAATTGGGAAACCTAAACTGTTTACAGTCAAGGTTGTTATTGATAGATGAGGAGTTACTCCAATCATTTGTTAATTGTTTTCTGGTAGTTTTATATATTCTTTACTCCTTTCTTCCTTTCTTATTCTTCATCTTTGCCATTTGCTGGTTTTCTGTAGTGAGATCATTTGATTATTCTTTCTGTCTTATTTGTATATCTGTTGTACCAGTTAGTTTATACTTCTGTATGTTTTCATAATGGTAATATCATCCTTTAACTTTCAGATAAAGAACTCCTATAAGCATTTTTTTTTGTATGGCTGGTCTGATGGTAATGAATTATGTCAGTTTTTGCTTCTCTGAGCAAAACTTTATTTAACCTTCAATCCTGAAGAACAGCTTTCCTGGGAAGCCTTCCTGCCTGCCTGCCTTCCTTCCTGCCTCCCTTCCTGCCTTCCTTCCTTCCTGCCTGCCTGCCTTCCTTCTTTCTTTCCTTTCTTCTTCACTTTGAATATATTACCTCATACTATTCTGGTCTGTAAAGTTTCTGCTAACACATCTCATGTTAGTCTGATGGGGATTCCCTTATATGTAACGATTTTTTCTTTGCTTGTTTGTTTTTTGCAGTTTTTAGGATTCTCTATTTGACTTTGGCTTTTGAGAATTTGATTTTAATATGCCTCAGAGAGGACAATTTTGGGTTGATTATATTTTGGAGACATTGAGCTTCTTGAATCTGGATGTTTATATCTCTTATAAAACTTGGAAAATTTTTAGCTATTATTTCATTAAATAGGTTTTCTATGCCATTTCCAATAATTTTTTTCTTTTAGAATTCCAAAAATGCAAATATTTGTTTACTTAATTGTATCCATATGTAACATAGGCTTTTATTCTTTTTTTGTATGTATGATTGGCTTATTTCAAAAGACTTATCTTCAAGTTCAGAAATTCCTTTGTTGTTTGATCTAGTCTGTTGATGCAGTGCTCAATTGTACTTTAAATTTTATTCATGAAAATCTTCAAATATGATTTGTTTGTTTTTTTATTATTAGATCTATCTCTATTGAATTTCTCAGTCAGATCATGAATTGTTTGCCTAATTTTGTTTATCAATGTTCTCATGTGTCTCACTGAGTTTCCTTAAGATAATTATTTTGAATTACATTTTAGGAATTTCAATATATTTTCTTTTCCTTGGAGTCTGTTACTGGCTGTGTTTCTTTGGAGGTATCATGTTTACTTGCTTATGTTTCTTGTCTCTATACATTGATATCTGCACATCTGGTAAAACAGTTATTTTTTCCTATTGTATGGAGAACCTTTTTTAGGAAAATTTTTTGTTTGTTTGTTTTTTACATGTAGATGTATCTATGGTGTTCATTGGGTAGAGTGCTTTGGCTTTGGCTTTGTGTGGGCACCATAGTATAGTCTCCTAATGATTTCATTGTCTGTAATCAATGTTAGTGGTGTTTACAAGTGCTTCAGTGGCCTAGGCTTTGGTTGTTTGTGGAGGTTGTGGCATATCTTTTCTAGAGACAGAGTTGCTGGAAGAGCTGGCTCTCAAGCTCCTGAGGCACATGCATGGTTGTGCAGTGACTCTGCCAGTGGAGCAAGCAACGTTGCTGGTGGTACTAGAGGTAGGCTCTAGGAGGACTGGTCCTTAGGCTCCAGGTGGTGTGCATGGGTGCTGGGCTCCAGAGACTTTAAATGTCAATAGAATTGAATTGAAACCTGATCTCATTTTGATCCATAGTTCAAAATGTCTCTTGGTTCAATTTGTTTCCAGAGATACCAATAAAGTTTTATGACCTTTTCCCTGTTATTATAGTCTCTGGAAGAGAATAATTTATGGAAACGTGACCACAAAATGGTAATAACAAAATAGAGATGAACCAAGTGTTGATGTTATTGATGATGAATTTCAGTCATTTTTTAGTTATTAAGAATGGCTATAATTGGAGATTAAATGAAATACTAATTAGCAGTAAATTTCTCTGTAAAATCTCTATAAATCTTTTCATTTTAAAGATGACAAGTGTATCTCCTACTTTATTATAAATTCTGCAACTTATTGTTAACTTTGAGGCAATGTGTACTACAAAAGAAATAAAATTTATGTATTCATTACCTAGTGTATGCTACAACAAAATTTGGAGGTAGAGATTATTATTCTTATTATTTAACAGAATAAAAACTGAAAATGATAGTGTACATATAACTGCATCAAGTTATTTTTATTAAGGATAAGAATAGATTTCAAATCAATTTTTGTCTGACTTCCTACTGTACCTTGTCACCTCTCAAGGAAATTCTCATGGCCACCGTATCAATCATTGCCAAACCACTATATTTGGTATTTTGGAGAGTTTCTTTTAGGAAGAAGCACTAGAATAAGAAATGGTGGACACATAATTCACACAATTTCAAAAATTTTTTTAATGCTCTTTAGAAACTTACCCAGCAACATAAAAGATCTTGACATGTCCTGTTAGGTAGTTTGCCAACTCTAATCAAAATTCAGTAGAGTTACATTTGTCATGCATTTGGATGAAGAAGCTTTTAAAGATATTTTAGTTGTAATTTATTCTCATGAGACAAATTTTTAAAGTAAGATTTGTCTCTTGTCTTGTTTTATTCTGGCAAGTACATAGATCAATACTGCTTAGAATTTGTGGGGACAAATATAAATAAACTTCTAAGTCTAAATAAAACACTCTTAAGTATATGTATCTATTTCATTGGGATTGTTTCCAAATGAAAGCTCTTTGCAGCTTTTATAACACACAAAGCTAAAAGGCTACTGATAGAAAGGTCACTATCCAAAAGAAAATGTTAAGAAACAAAAAAATATACTCATTGTAAGTTTTAAGAAACACTTTTAAGGGGGGGGGGATATTCACTCAAGAAGTATAAGGAAAGACAGAATTAGAAGTTTAAGACACAAATATTGGGAAAGAAACAATTCAATTATTTCATTGCAACGGTAGCAAGATGAGGGTAGGGATGGGAGTGCTGGGCAAAGTAGCAGTTCATTCTATAACAGTAATGGTGCTGATATTGCAGCAGCAGTAGCCATAACTAATGCTTTCTTATTTAAAATATACAGTTCCTTCTGACTCATTTTTATTTCATTTTGTCTATACAAAGAGATCATTATCTATCAATATGTTTTTCTTGCATATTGATGATCCTCACCTTAAGGGCATAGAAAGTGACTTGAGAAGTCTTGTGAAAATAAACACCTTAATAATTTTAATCAAAATGTTTGTTCACAGTTGTAAGTAAATTCGCCATTTGAATTTACACTGTGTTATTATGTCATCATGCCCAATATGAAAATGGAAATCACATGGAGAAAAATACTGTGATAAAATTTTAACTTATATGTCAATTTTGTTAAGCTATCTCAATGAATAAATAACAAAGTAACTACCTATTTTCCTGCAGCGGACATAAGGAATTGTGTGACTCCAAATCTCATACACTTAAAGGATTCTTTTACAGTTCTCTGATCAGACTCTTTTGGAGTTTTTATTTGAAAAATAGACATTTATTAAACTACATTGTGATTCTCTGTCCAGCGTCGTTGTGAGATCTAAAAATTATGTTAAATGGGGAGCCCCAAGAGCCTTTGGGTTGGATTGTCTGGTGAAGAAAGGAGTAAGTGGGATCCTTATAATTGAGACGTCAAAATTCTAAGAGATCAGACTCATTCTTTATAGTTAACTCCTGAAAGTTTGCCAAAGATACAAGCTGAGGACTTTATCTAGACAGTAAGGCAGACCAGTCACCAAGCATTAGAGGTGCTCCCTGGTGGAAGGAGTGGTGTGCTGAGTAGTGAATTCATTCAGCTTGTGTTCAAGCAAAGGCTGGATGCGCCTGCAAGAGAGAAGCCTCCACTCAAAGACCTGTATAACCTCTTCATTCAAAATGACCCTGTGATTATAAGACAGAGACTAACAATCACATAATATATGATTTTTTTTTTGTTGCCTAGGTTTATTCAGTACCACTTAAATAGACAGGAAAATGTAAACTTCTCAGGATATCAGTCTATCTATTTCATACAAAATAACAGAAAAATACACTATAATTTTAAGTCTATAAATGACTGGTTTATTCCCAATTGTTAGTAATTTGCCTCCATTGACAGCTACTCATTTTAGCTCTTAAATACTGCACTATGCTGTATTTGGCAATGATTACATATAAATTCTAAGCATCAGGGCATTTTGAGAATCTCTTTAGAAGTATCAAAATCACTTAAACACTCTTGTGAAATGGGGCAATTTTAACAATTTTTCACGAATCAGTGATAGTTCACAGCTAGGACTGAAGGAATGACTCGAATTTACACAATGAAACTGAAAAGATTCCTACAAAAAAATTCAAGCAATTTAAGGATTTAATTCTTAGAAAATTTAGAAAGGCTAGTTACAGTTATAGAATATGGCTACATTATTTTGAGTAATGTTGTACTTTAAAAATTCAGTCACAAAAGAACTAAAATTTGTTGTAGTTCCTAAGGCTAAATTCAAACTTGACACGTCTGACTCCTTTCACTCTAAAATGCAGTAATTAATTTTCCCTGGTGCTACATTGCTACTTAGCCTGGATTGAAGCTTTAGGTTTTATTAACTGTATAATTTGATTTCTCTCCAGTTGAGTCCATGTTAATCATTTTCCATAAAGAGATATGTATTAGCCTGTCTAAGATCCCTAAGAATAAGAAAAAAAGAAAGAGTAAAAATATTTCATGTTTGGGAAATTTTGAAAGAGCTCCTGTAATTCATAGCACTTTTTTCTCGTCTAAATTATTCAGGTAATTATGTAATTTTTGTGCCCTGTTTGCCAGTGGAAACTAAGATAGTAGTACTGGTGAGAAAAGTAAAAAACTGTGAGTGAGAAGACGATGGCCATCATTCTCTATATTGCTTTTTCATTCTGTATTACAGAGGATGTAATGACCATGTACATCCCTTTGCAAGTAATTGAGTACCATGTAAGTAAAAGGGAAATTCTTACCTTTAATATGAAGAATTTGGGCACAGTGATAAAGCTATGAAGGATCTTAATGAGATTTCTGACAATTTGTAATGATTAGCCATTTTTATCTGAATAATCCTTCCTTTGAATGAAGACATCAGAGTGTGACATGCTTTTTTAGTATTACTGCTCAGATCTTGGTTCTTAGCCACTCTCCTTTATCACTTTTTCATAGTATTCCCCTCACTCCCCAATCCTGAAGTGTATGGAGCCTGGATTTATTCACCTGTATAGTTCTAAATGCCAATACTGGCTTACCTGCTTAACTTTAAACCTTCTTCTCTCCACTCTATTCAACACCTCAGACACTTCCCATGCAATTGCAGTACCTAAGTAATACCTCTTCCTATGCCAGCTGTATTCCTGCCTGTAACTTTGTGCCACTGTGATATGGCTTCAGATCCGGGGACTTGTAGTTCTTCTCTACTCAATCACTTTCCATGGCCCAATGCATACCAGCATAGAATCTAAAGTCTAAATATATTCAACAACTATTTCCTAACACAAGAATCTCTTAGATATGACAAGTACCTAGCAGAGCTTCTCAACTGACATTTATCGAGTCAATAGGATTTATACACTTATGATAAAAGTACTGTGGTCATGTGAGCTCTGTCTCTTCATAAATTGGTTCAACGTTTCTTTTTGACTGAAATGGGTTTCTGGAAAGCATATTATTTTTCACAGTATCTCTGCATTGGGAAAAGGTTTAGTGCATATCAGATATGAACCATAAACAAAGAGTGGCTAAAAGAATTGAATAAAAAATTTGTATTTTATTAGGTTGATGACCACATGTAAGGATAGTTTTACTTTTCTTAAGCTCAAAGGCACTTATATTCTTTCTCAATGTAAAGAGACAACATTTCTTCTGTATGAATGGATACATTATTTTTCCCCAGGAGCCTCCTGCCAAAATCTTGAAATACTAGCTTTTTGGGGGCCTAATTTTGGATGGAAAATAGTTTTGAGTATAAATCTGGGGGCTAGTGGAGTCTGAGAGAAACAAATTCAGAGCCTTCTAAGGGCAAAAGCTAAACTGTCTATCATTGTCTGAGGAAAGTACCTGAAATTTCATTGCAAAAGTAAGTTTTTGGGGCAGAAGTACCTGAAAGTGGAAGAAGGGCTGTTCTGGTTGACTTCTGATTTCCTCCCCTGTGCAGGATAATTATACCTGGGGTTTAATTCTTAGACCCAATGGATGAGGAGAAATAAAAAAGTACTAATTTCCCACTCTTCAGGTTTTTCAGAGATGAGAAAGAATTTCCATCTCATTCCTCCTCAGGGAAAAAGATGGGAGAAATATACGCCCTGCTTTTCTCTTTCCCATCACTTAGCCCCACCAACTCCATATGCATGACTGACTTGATGGATAAGTGCAAAAAAGACTGGGCACATTCAACTCATTCACACTTTCCCTCTTACGTCGAGCCAGCTGCTCTGTAGAATGCACACATTCCTTGGGGTAGAAACAGACACACACTATATCTTTTTGCAGTAATATTTGTATGGCTATTTTATAAAGATATGTTTATTATTTTACATTGTTATTCCTTATGAAAATATATACATCTCAACTGAATTTATGCCTGGAAGCTAAATAATACTGACCTGAAGAAGAGGTATAGAAATAAATGGCCCAAGGAAGGAAGTGGAGAGAAATCTGTAATATTCAAAGGACCCAGAATATCTATTTCCTACTTTTGAGGAATGCTGAATTTAGGACCCAAAATATCTGTTTATTACTAATTAGATTATGAATATAAACCTTATACTAGCTGGATCAACAGAACCAGTCAGATTTCTCTTTTGCCTTGATTGACAATAGTAAATCCAGATAAAATAAGTTCTATATCACTAAAACATCTATCCCCAAGTAATTTAGCATATTCTAAACACATCTCCATTGCTTGGAACATGAAAGAGTCTATTTCAGTAAAGTTAACTAAGATTATAGTTCTTTCACATAATAAAGACCATCATTGTAGAGGATGAAATGATACATAAGACATGATCATAGCCTTCCAAAACTTTGCAATCTGATATTCAGTCGAATAACATGAGTAATTACATCTTAAGGTAGAATAAATCTACAACCTTAGGAAAGATTTTAAACAAACACTTAAAGGTAAGGTCATGTCTGGTTGAGTGATCATGTAAGACTCAACAGGAGAGTTGATTTTTTAACTAAACCTATAGGAACACAAAAGATTTAAGTAGAAGGAGATGTAAGAGGGAATTGTGGACAAAGGTACAAAAAGGAACAACGGAATACAGAAGGGAAACAGGGACAGTGAGTAGCTCTGTGTAGCCACAGTGTTTCACGCGTATGTGTGCGAAAGTGTGAATGTATGAATATGTGAATGTGTGTATGAATGCATGTGTATGTATGTATGTGAATGTAAGTAAAAATGCATGTGAGTTTGTGAGTGGTTATGTGAATGTGTGTGAACAGATGTGAGTGTATATGAGTGTGTATCTGTGAATATGAATGTGTGAACCTGTGAGTGCATGTGAGTGTGACTGAGTGTGTATATTTACACCTGATCTGTGGAATGTCACTGTGGGGGTGGTGAGGTGAGTGGGATGCGCAATAGGAAAGATGAAAATCATGGGTCACTCAAGATGAAATAACTAAAACGACTGAGTACGTTAGGATCAGTAGGGTATCCTTCTGAGCATGATACCTACAAGAACCCAGAACTTTAACACCATTCAGGAAGCCAGCTAGGATGACTAAGTATTCAGACTCGCACAAAGAAAAATGAAGGATGAAAACATAAGGTCTGTTGACAACTTCATAGGCATCTCATTTCATTCTCATTACCATCCTTTGGAGAGCGTATTCTTACATAGAATGAGAGAAAACTGAAGCTGAACAATTAAGTGACTTGCTAAAGCACAACAGGAGCTGGCTTGAACATCATAGTTGTCTTACTACAAAGCTTATGTTCTTTTCCCAAGACCAGTGACTTCTAAATTTTAATTATTTGCATATTTTTTCCTGGATTTGTTTTATCACCTCTTGTAGTAGTTTTAAAAATACATTTCTTATAGTTAAACACACATGATGTAATCACACTGTAGTTTAAATTATTATTATTATTATTTTTTGAGACAGAGTCTTGTTCTGTCACCCAGGCTGGTGTGCAATAGTGCGATCTCGGTTCACTGCAACCTCCGCCTCCCCAGTTCAAGCCATTCTTGTGCCTCAGCTCTCTGAGTAGCTGGGTCTACAGGCATGTGCCATGATGCCCAGCTAATTTTTGTATTTTTAGTAGAGATGGGGTTTCACCATGCTGGCCAGGCTGGTCTTGAAGACCTGGCCTCAAGTTATCCACCCATCTTGTCCTCTCAAAGTTTTGGGATTACAGTCATGAGCCACTGTGCCTGGCTAGTTTAATTTTAAAAAAGGAAATTCAAATTATTATTTGATGCAGTGGTTATACTTTTCTAATACAAATTTAAAAATCTTCATATAACACGACAAAAAAGGAACTTCATTCTCCTCTGGAAGAGCTCTGGCCTGACTCAACTTTGAATAAAAACATAGGGCTTGGTAAGTAGAACTAAGTCTGTTCTTAAGCCTCCACTTACCCCTTCAGGAAGGTGCTTTGGGGCAGAACTCATTTTGTGCACCAAAGTGTGGATGTTGTGGCCCTGAATATAACCTTGACCCTAATATCACCTAGCACACATTTAAAATACTGCATTTCACAGAATAAGAGAGGGCTTTCAGTTGTCTTGATATCTGCAATTCCCCTTTTAGACTACCACTGGCATGTGGGAAGCATTTAATAAAGCATGAGTCATTACACATAACGGATTTCCTGGATGTTTAATGCATCTGCAAATGTGTATTAAATAGATGGATTTACATACTTTTATATGTGAATGCTGCTTTTTTGGCCAATGAATCTGCATTGTATAAAGCTGATAGTAATAGTTTAGGTATCACAGGAACTGCTCCTTGTTAAGATTATATCACATCTCTGTGATTCATTTACTGCATATTTTGTAAGAAGTTTCAGAATTTCATCAACTCAAAGCTGATCTCTACACTCCACAAACTCAGGAAATAGCTGTTTGAATGGGACTGTTGGAATCTGGCCCCTCACCCTTGATTTTACCCCACTTATTACATTTCCACTTAGTTCAGACCATGGCAATCACTTCCTCTTTAGATTCTGATAAAAGAAGCAAAGATTCGGTTTTCTATTTTAAAGTGGTAATACAAGTACATTAAAATTAGCCATAATTTTTTTTAAAAGAACACAATACGTTATAGAAGAAAGAGTAGAAGCTTTGGAATGAGACACACTGAATCTGGTGTTTGATGATTTCTAACTGTGTGACCTTAGTGCAGTTATTCAACCATACTGTTCTCCTTAAAATGTGCATAACACTTTGAAGATTTTCCGTGAGACCTAAAAAATAGTAAAGCATCTGCAGCACAAAGTAGGTGCTCATAAAAATAACTTCTCTCCTCTTTTTATAATAACTTTAAATTGTAAAAAGTGAAGTAAGATAAGCTATTTATGAATTTTAAAAAATACTTTTGCTGCACCACTGTTTTATTTTAGTTTGTTTGTTTGCTTGTTTTGTTTCTGAGATGGAGTCTCGCTCTGTCGCCAAGCTGGAGTGCAGTGGCGTGATCTCATCTCACTGCAACTCTGCCTCCTGGCTTCCTGCCTCAGCCTCCCAAGTAGCTGTGACTACAGGCGTGTGCCACCACACCCAGCTAATTTTTGTATTTTTAGTAGAGACAGGATTTCACTATGTTGGCCAGAATGATCTCAAACTCTTGACCTCAGGTGATCCACCCACCTTGACCTCCCAAAGCGCTGGGACTACAGGCGTGAGCCACGGTGCCTGGCCATCACTGGTTTGTATCCAACCCCATTATTATTATCATACTAACTGCTATATCCCACCTGCTCTCATTTTCAGCAACTACCTTTCCTCAGATAAAAATGAAACAAAGGACTACGATTTCCCACCTCTGAATCATGAGCTCTCGCACTGTGCTGCCCTGGTCATTAGGGTCACAGTGTAAGTGAAGAGCAGCATCTCCTCTGGGTGCCTGGCTCCCTGCTGTGGCAGCAAGAGACACTTTATTGAAGAAACTGACAGGTAGTCAAGTCTCCCATACCACAGCTGCCTGTGTGGTTTGAAAATTAGATTTTTTTTTTTTTAGAGAAAATATGTTCTAAGGAAAAAAGAAATTATACTCAACTATCGCTTCACAATTTATGTTTAGATTATTTGATCATTGTAATTTAGTGCTTAAGTTGAACGAAGGAAACTCTAGTGGCAGGAAGACAGGGGCAAACACAGATCAATATTGAGAAGGATATTAGAGAAAATGACTTTTTCTTCCTACTTGGTATTTTAGCTATTTGAATGATGCAGCTTAAATATTTAATTCTCTTAGTATAGAACAAAATAAATGTAAGAAAGCTAGATTTGTGAAAGCTAGAAGATTGGAAAGTTTGATAAATTTAGCAACAAAAATGATCCCCTTTAGTCTATTTAAAAGAACCAGGGAGAAAATACAATGATGCTTTTTATTTTTTATTTAAATAACTTATAACTATTTGCTCAAGAGATATTTTTCAGATTCAAACTTCTCATTTCAACAGGTACATACTCTAATTCAAGACAAACACAAACCACAAATAGACTGTGTTAGATTATTTAATCCTGTTGTTCTTACACTCCTTGAGAACAACATGTTGCCAGAATTAAGAGTCTTATGCTAAAAAGTGTAATTCTGTTTCCTGCTTTTGGAAAGGTGCAGAAAATAAGTCATGTTCTGGTCATAATTTGGAAAGCTTCTTTACAATTAGGATTTTGAAAAAAGAAAGGTTTATCTATGAAATCTTTTGTTAAAGCCACATTCTTTCACTTTAAACCGTCCCACCATCTCATGACAGCATAAGGAAACTGCTATTTAAACAATTCAACTGAACTCACGCTCTGTCTCTTTAATTGGTGTGATCCTTAGGGCCATAAAGCCACAAAGGGCCTCAGACATTGTAATATCGACTGATAAATAGTAGAAACAGATGGAGGTTCTCAGTGTCCCAGATATTACCTCAACGTTCCTTTTTGTGCTCTTATTCTTCTAGAGTGGAGAAATAATGCACTCATATCCTATTGGCTTAACAGAGATCATTACTCAAGGTAAATGACCCTTCTTTTCTCTTACTTTCTTCAACATCTGGAATTTGCTATCTGTAGGCTTGCTCATTATTGACTTCTCCTGATCCCTTAGACTGATGTCTTTACTTAAAAGGGTCCCAGGAAGCTTTTCCTTCTTAAGAGCACATAAGTGGGCATGTGTTGTTACCTGTCTGGTATCCCTGTTTCTTTCTTCTAATAATAGCAATACTACTTTTGCCTTAGGCGTTATCTTTCCACATGACATCAAGCTAACCAATTACGGAACATTCTTCCCCTAGACACAGAGGTTTGTAAAAGGGAAAAGACCTATTTCAAGTGGGGCCAATCAAGAACCATTTCTGGGGACTGAAATGAATCTCAGAAGACAGAGTGTCTCTCTTTTTGAGACTGAATGTACCAAAGACCAAGAAAACCTGCAAAGGTCTACTGCCATCTCTCCTACAGCAGGAAGCATGTCTGTGTGTGAAGCAGTACACATGGACAACAAACTGGAAAGAAAATGAAGAAAAGACAAGACAAATTCCTGATGCTTACACATATTTATATCCTTGAATTCTGCTGATCCTGAATTTAACACCACCTCTTCAGACTTTCCAATAGCATGAACCAAGCTCTGTTCCTAACAAAGATTGAGTTGGGCTCCTGTCACTTGAACTTAGAGTTTTAATACAATTTCATATTATGCTTACATCTTCACATTTTCTACAGCTAATTGTACTTGTTATTACAAATGGTCAGCTTTCCCTACAACTTTAAGATCTGTGGAACTATGCCTTTCCTTTTGTGTTTCCTTTTATACTTACCTTTTTAAGTTCAATTCTAGGTGTTGTGCCCTAATAAATTAATTTTAGTTTTCTACTGATAAGCCACACATGCATAGGGAACTTCCCGGTCTCGTAATTTAGTATTTCTTTTCTTTACAAATGAAATGTCCACTCTGGTCTTTCCTTTGCAGCCCAACCATACATGTGATAAGTCAAAGAATAGTTCTGAAGTGAATGATATCACTTAAAATATATTTAAGATAAAATGGTCAGAAGCTAAAGGGCAATGAGCATTATAAAGGGTTGAATGATGCCTCCCCAAATATTTCCATAATTGAACCCCAGAACTGGGGAATGTGATCTTACTTAGAAAAAAGAGTCTTTGCAGATGTAATTAAGTTAAGGATCTCAAGGTGAGATTGATGCAGACAGGAGGCAGGAGAATGCTGAGGAGAAGAGGGCAGTTCCCCGGCAAAGGCCCCACCATTCCTGTTTTCACACTTAAAAAGCTGCCTGTTGGTCCGCCACACTCCCTAGCCTGTACCCATATAAACTCTAAACTCGAGGCTCCAGAGCAGAGGAAGAGATGAGATAAACAGATGAACAGCGGCAGCAGAGAAAGAGAGAAGAGGAGAAACATCTGAATGTGGAGATAAGTTCAGCTGGGGGGTAACTGGAGAGGAGTTAGGCGGCTGCATGGCCCAACTCAAGGGGAGACCATCCTCCCACTGCATCCATCCTGCTGGTTACCCATCCATCCTGCTGGGAGTCCCCTCTACCACTCAATAAAACCTCGCATTCATCCTTCAAGCCTGAATGTGACCTGAATCTTTCCAGACGCTGGGGCAAGAACGCAGGATACAGAAAGCTGCTCTTGCAAAAAGGCAGAGGGCCCACTGAATTAGTCTTAAACTACTTAAACACTTTAAGCTGTCTGCGGACAGCGAGGCTAAGAGAGCACTGTAACACTGGGGCTGCAGGCATCCACCCCTAGACACTACCACGGGGATGGAGCCCAAAGCACTCAACCTGGTCTCTGCACCAGCCTGTCTGCATGTTCCCCCTCCTACAAGAGGTTTGAGCAGCTGAGGTGAGCAGCTGAATAGGCGAGCTACACCCCTGTTGCATATCCGGGGAGGGGGATTAGGGAACTCTCCCATTACAAGATCGTCTTGAATTATTCACATAGGCTCTTCATTCAGTGGTAAATATTCTTATAAAAACCACAAGAAGAGAAGACACAGACAAAGAGACAGCCATGCAAAGATGGAAGCGGAGATGGGAACTGTGGCAAGACTAAAGGAATGCCTGGAGCCATTAAAGCTAGAAGAAGTGAGGAGGGATTCTTCCCTAAGGTCCTTGAGGGATCACGTCCCTGCACACCGCCGGATTTTGAACTTCTGACTTCTAGAATTGTGAGAGAAAAAGTTTATGTCATTTTAAGCCACAAAGTACATGGTAATTTGTTATGGCAGGCACAGAAAATTAATATAGGCATCATAAAGCATAAATGTGAGATTAATTATTCACATTCAGAACCAGTGAATGTATGGGTTTTTATTTTTGTCAGTGAGATTCCCAGCCTGACACACAGGCCTGGCCTGCCTTAGAGAGACCTGGCTTTATTGCAAGGGGAGGGAAGGACAAGTAGATCCAAAGCAATGAGGAAAGGAAGTGCCTCCAGCTACAGAGTTGGGAGAGATTTTCAAAGGTAAGAAAAATCTTATTTAGAGATTATTAAATTTGTCAAATTCTCAGTTAGAAGAGAAACATTTTTTTTCCAATCAAACTGTTAAAAGGTGCATGGAGTCGGTAATGGAACAGGCCTGGGGACAAATGACAGCCTCAGCTCAGCTCAGGGATGATGAACAGTCTCTGACCTAATCAGAGCCACATGACACTTCTGGCCAGAGTCTGAGAAAGAAACCGTCGCTCTCCTTTTATGGATTTGAATGTAAGGAGAATGTAGGGTCAGGAGTGGCTGATTTATTTTCTGACTCTGAAAAGACATCTAGACTTAGAATGGAGGTAATGTTGAAACCAAGCGTAGGAAAGAAGGAAGACTTTGAATTTAGCTGAGCTGTATCTGGCAGACTTTTTAATTATAAGAGCCAATAAATTACATTTTGTCCAAGACACTTAACCAAAGTGTGTTGATATCCAGAAATGCAGTATATACTGTATAAATATTAGTGTCCCATCAAGCTGAAATTCAGTCAGTGTATTCCCAAAGAAACTGCCTTGGATACACATTAAAATGACCTAAACAGCTTTGTAAAAACTGCTGCTGCCCAGTAGTATTCAGCACCAATTGAGTCAGAATCTCTGGGAATGAAGACTCAGTCCTCACTACGTTCTTAAAGCTCCCGAGGTGATTCCAACGTGCAGCCAAAGCTGAGAACCACTGTTTAGGACTAACATACACACACAGGATTTGCAGTGAGTGAGAGAGAAAAAGGCGACTCTTACTTTAAATAGCAACCCTAAGTATTGCCTATTTATTGTGTCAAGATTTTGAAGTTTACTACTCTGTAGAGATAGTTTCTAATCTTGTTTTTGTTCCCTCTGGCAAAGTGTTGCAAGTTTTCTTTAGCAGAAGTTAAGAGAATATTTTATAGCTTGGGTCGGCTGTGCTCATTTATTTTTATTCTGTGAAAACCCCTCCAAGCTTTTGAGCTTGTTATTTTATTAGGACCTAATAAATTTAACTTGACCATACACACTGCTAAAAAGCTTAGTGTTTCATATGACACAGGCCAACAGACGGTATAATCTTTAAACCCTAACCTTAGCTTATGAAAGGTATTAGTGTTATATTAATAGCCAATGTTAAATTGTGTGTAATGGATTTATCAGGTCCCATACTTTAAAAGCATATAACAATGAAGGTCACTTCTGACAATCTCTGGCAATTCCTAAAACAGTGGGAATTTGAAGTGAGCATGTGGCAGAAGAAAGAGCATTGTATCTAGAGTCACAAAAGAAGTCTTTGCCATTGAATAGCTGTGTTCATCATCTGAATTTCAGTTTTTCTCATTTGTAAAACGGAGCAAATAATGTTTCATCTAAAAATCATACACAATACATAAACTATGATTACTAGCATAGATGAGGTTTGTAAACCAAAATAAAAATGTAAGCATGTTAGAATTTTTGAAAAATAAGATTATCCTATATGTGAATTTTGCCTGCATCATTTGAAGAGTAAAGATGGTGTAATAAAGACTAAAAATCCTTATCTAAAAAGCATGCCTCACTTTTTAGATAAGGTATTAGTGTTACATTAATAGCCAGTGAATGGCCAGAGAAAAGTCAGAAAGCTGCAAAAATCATCTGGGTCTATGGAATTACGCATCTGTTTCCCAGATGTTAGTTACATCAAAGGGAAAGGACTCTGATATTTACAGGCATCCATAATGAGCTACAGAGCTTTAACACATAATTTACTAATTTAACATTATGTATTTGAGTACCTGATAGGTACCAGGCACTGTCTTTTTTAATCCTCACAAGAAGCAGGTGAGGAACCCAGGGCATAAAGATATTAAGAAATGTAAGGCTACATTGCAAATAAGTGGCAGAACTAAAATTTAAAATCAAGTCTAACTCCATAGCCTTGTGTTCTTCAATGATGTCACACTGACTCCCAGTTCTAACAGAAAGATAGTTTTTCATCTAAAAGGAAATAGGAGACACTGATAGTCATTACATATTTTTCCTACTAATTATTTTTTATATGGCAAGTTTAGAAGGTACAATTCAAAGATTCCTTGTTCCCTTAGCCAAATCATTGGTCATATTTTAGCTTGCTATCTTAGCATCTCTATGATGCTGTCATCCCCATAGTAGTGGCTTTTCAGAGAATTGGTCTCTGTAAAAGGACAGGACTTTACAAACATGTAAGTATTCTAGTTTCTGAGCACAAATACTTCTTTTATAACTTCTTTTATAAGCAC
This sequence comes from Cacajao melanocephalus, assembly GCA_963573385.1. NCBI lineage: Eukaryota > Metazoa > Chordata > Mammalia > Primates > Pitheciidae > Cacajao > Cacajao melanocephalus. Next base: position 111,827 of record CAUYLG010010145.1, on the reverse strand, counting down.
TGAAGTGAAGTGGAATTGCCAGGTCAAAGGACTAAATGCCTTAATATCTATTAAATTTGTTTCAGAGACCATCTGTTAAAATAAAATATTTTGTTATTTCATAGTTTTCCAACAAATATATTTGAGACTTAGGAAAGTGATATCTTTCAGAATTAGTTAAAACTATTTCTTTACCTACCAGCTTCAAGTAATCCTATTAGCCTCCCAAGATCATAGAAAAATATTTAATAGAAAACTTCCTTTTCCATTTTAACTATCGTGCTTACATGGTATAGGCTATGTAAGCATGATAGTTAAAGGATCTCTGCAAATCTAAGGAAATGCATTTTTCTCCCTGAGCTCACATACCTATTATATCTCTGATTCTTACGGAATGAAACAAATTGAAAATAATTTGGTCTTCATGTTCTAATTATGTAATGTAATTCTCTTCCTTACATGTGATGATTAAATGTGGAAATGTTTTCAGGAAGTTTGGGGAAGGGAGTAATTTTTTTTTCAATTTTGTACAAACCTTAGATATAGTGTCTTATTTTAAATTCATCCAAATAAAACTGGTGTCTTATATAAAAAACTCATTTACACAAAAACACCTGGCCCAGAAGATGATTAACATATCGATAATGTCAAAACAAATGATTGAGAAGAAATGGTTTGCGAATATAACATATGAACCTCTTTTACCTCTGCCTCCTTCCACATGTAATGGGGCTACCCTTCTTGATATGCCACAATCTCAACTATCTTTCCATTAACTATTTTTCTCCTCACTCCTAAAGGCATTAAAATAATCTATGAATTTGTTCCTCATTTCCAGTAAACTTCTCCTGCTAAATATCTTTGTCTTTTAGAACTGTAGCATATATTGTTCCATTCAAAATTTATGTCCCTCATTAAGAGGATTTTAGATGAAACGTCTCTTTTCATTTGGAGAGCAACCTTATAAAGCAAACTATACTGACTGGAATTTTCAGGTATCTAAATATGAATGTAAGAAAGGCATTTGCAGGAAAATGCAAATCAGGATTTTTTTTTGAGACAGAGTTTTGCTCTTGTCACCCAGGTTGGAGTGCAATGGCGTGATCTTGGCTCACTGCCACCTCCACCTCCTCAGTTCAAGAGATTGTCCTGCCTCAGCCTCCTGAGTAGCAAGGATTATAGGCACCCACCACCACATCCAGCTAACTTTTGTATTTTTAGTAGGCATGGGGTTTCACCATGTTGGCCAGGCTGGTGTCAAACTCTTGACCTCAGGTAATCCACCTGTCTCGGCCTCCCAAAGTGCTGGGATTACAGGTGTGAGCCACTGTGCCTAGCCAGAATTTCTTCTTTATTCAAATAATTCAAAATAAGGAATGAATAAGCTTATTACCAGAGTGGGTAACTAAAAATTATTAAAGAATTAGTGATTTTAGAACAGTTGCTATTGCTGTTATAAGTATGCACAGAAATTGTGCTGTATTAAACACGATGTTCATTTTTGGAATAAAATATCTGATTTTGTATTCATTTGTGCAATTGCAAAAAAAAAAAAAAATGCTTCACCTGCCTTTCTCACTCCAAAGCTATCTTAATTAAACTGTTCCTTAAGCAAGCCCCAGGTATCCCTTAGAATTCTCCCATTTAATGATCTACATTCAACTGGTTATTTGAATTATTCCCAGATAGTTATAAAAATAAAAAAATAAGATTTTATTAAACCCATTTTAATTAATATCTTACTTCTATATAATGCTTCTAATACATAATACTCAAATCAAGTGAGCTATGGTAGTAACTAATTGTGTGACCACAGTAAGGTTTCAGAATTCACAATACCACTCATGATTTTTATCAGCAGTGTATTTGTCCATTCATACAGCAAGCATATTGGATATGAGTGAGTCCTTGTACTGAAGGAGCTGAAATTCAGCAAATAAGGCAGCTAACATATGCCTAGGAAGTACCATAATATGAGCTAGAAACTGATAGATGCATAAAAAGGTAAAACTTTGATAAAGAGATCCACAAGGAAGGAAGATCATAGAAGGATTCTTTGCGGATATGCTATTTAAGCTGAGGGATATTTAGAAGTTCCTGAAGCAGAAATAAGAAAAAGAATGATTTGAGCAAGGCCATTGTTGTGGGCAAACATGAAACATGCTTGCGTTTTAGAGAACAGTGTGATTTGAATGGTGTTGATCAACAAGAAAAATATGAGAATGGATAGAAAATTGATTTGGAACCAGATGAAGGAAGACCTTGAATCTAAGAGAAAGAGCTGTTGTTTTTATGTCTCTTATTTTAAAATAGCTACCAGTTGCTGAGCACTAAGTACTAAACCCTAAAACAGCTACTTTGTTTCTAACATATCTGTCAATTCTTATGATTCTTTGAGACAGATATTATTCTCCCTATTTAACAGAGGAAAAACTAATATTCAGATAAACATCTTGCCTACGTTTATAAAGCTGGTCAGTGACAGATCTGGCTCCAAAGGCTGTATTCTTTCCGTTACAACATATTTCTGGGACTGTATTGTTTAGGAAGAAGAGAGCTGTTGAGCAGTTCTGAGGAAGGGTATATCATAACTGGAGTCATTCTTGTACACAATCTTTGGGAAATAGGGTAAACACACATAGGTCTAGATACATAGCTATGCATAGCACTGTCATTCCATGCCGATGGCAAGCAAGTGGCTTCAGAGTAAGAGAAGTTTTACCCAGAAAGATGGCAGCAGAGAATAGATTATAGAAATAATAACAAAAGTGTATAAAATACTTTAAATGTAAAAATTGTAAATAGATTTCAGCTTCTCATATGGCCAAGTAAGTTACTGCCAGACCAACATTCCTGCAAATAACAACTATAATGTTTAGATGAAATGCAAAAAGCATGAAGGCATTCAACAGGGAACAAACAAAGGCAGAAAGTGAAGGAGATGACACTTAGAAGAAGGTAATGGAATGCTGCATGCAGTATATAAAACATGCAGAGTTTCCAGCCAGAAGAAGAGGATAGAGTTTGGAGAAACTGCAGGTGTTGAGGTATGAGGTAAGAATACAAAAGAAAAAGGAGACAGTTATCGGGAAATATCTGCAAATTATACCCACATGCACAGGAAAAACTCTAAGCAGCAGAAGTAATAATTTTTTAAAAATGGGGATTTAAGCTACTGTGCATGTGGTATATTTAGAAAATTTTAGCAGAGTAGTAGAAACTATTAAAAAATTAAAATTCTGGAACTAAAATTATAATATCTGAAAAAAATTACTGAACATGCTTAATAGCAGATTGCAAATGGCAGAGGAACAAGTCACTGACCATGAAAAGAGAGTAATGAAAAGCATTCAATCTGAACAGAAAGAATTAAAATAGATAAATGACCATTATTTCAGGACTCTGTAGGACAATTTTAAATGGTGTGATATGTATGTAATTATAATCCCAGAAGAAGAGGAAAGACAAAAAGGGTCAGAAAAAAAATATTTGAAGAAATAATGGCTGAAATTTTCTATCTTTTCTTTTTTTTCTGAGGATATTTCCATTCCCATGATTAAGCATGGTTATAAGAACTGCTTTATAATCCTGTCTGCTAGTTCCAAAATGTGAGTTACTACAGGACTGATTTTGGTTGCTTGTTTTTCTATTAAGAATGAGTCATATCTTCTTAAACCTTTGTATGTGCATTTATTAAGGGCTTTCTCTGCATATTGTCATTTTTATATTGTGGAGACTCAGGATTCTGTTACCTTATTCTGAAGAGTTGTTTTTTATAAATTTGTTTGTTAGTTTTAGTAGACAATTAATTTGGTTTGCAAATCAAATTCTGTGCTTTGGCTAGTAGCTCAAATTTTTCTAAATTGTTTATGACTTTTAAGTAAAATTTTAAAATTGTGTTTTGGAGATTATAACATATGTAACTAAAATATATATGGTAACTATTTTACAAAGGATGATGTGTGGGTAATGGATCTTTATGGCTGTAAGATACCAACATTTTATGTGAATTGATACAGGGTAGCTTGTGAAAAGTAAAAGATACATATATAAGCAGAAACAAGTATAAAAATTAGGGCAAAGACATAAAAGGCAGAAATCCAACAGATAAATGAAATGGAATTTTAAAACAATTCTTTTAATCAATTCTATCGATTGAAGATGGACTGAAGACACTGTTTGTCACCGTAAGCAATGTGTGATATAGGCCCTGACTTCAAGGTGCTTTGTAAAAAGGGAAAATCTAAACTGAGCAAATGATAAAATGATGTAAATGATGTTATTCTTTACCAAATTAGGAAACAAAACGAAGAGCAGTTTTTGAAACAAGGCAGCTGTGGACGCGCTATATATGACGTTCTGAGATATCTCCATGACATCCTCTCAGATTTTCAGGAAGCTGCTAGGAATGCAAATCTGATTTCAGGAGGAGTAGAGGGGCCAGAGAAGAAATCGTGGGGGTCTTTTGAATCAACGTCTCATTAAAGCAAAGAGTAGAGTGAGGAGTGAATAAAGACAACAGTCCAGGCTCCAGGAATAGCTGTGTTTCAGAGATTGAAGGTTTTGGAAAAGAGAGAAGGGACTAAAATAATATTCACATGCAGGGAATTATTTTATGAGTTTAGAAAATACTTCAGGAGAAAGTTCTATAGAGATGAAGAGATTTAAAATATAAAGAAAAATGGTTGACTAAGGAAAAATAGACATATGACAAAGGATATGCATGATTACTTTTTTTTTTGAGACAGAGTCTTGCTCTGTTGCCCAGGCTGGAGTGCAGTGGTACTATCTTGGCCTACTGCAACCTCCACCTCGTGGGTTCCAGTGATTCTCGTGCCTTAGCTTCCCCAGTAGCTAGGATTACAGGCATGTGCCACCATGCCTGGCTAATGTTTGTATTTTTAGTAGAAACAGGGTTTTACCACGTTGGCCAGGCTGTTCTCAAACTTCTGACCTCAAGTTATCTGCCCTTCTTGGCCTCCCGAAGTCCTGGGAATACAGAAGTGAGCCACTGTGCCCAGTTGGATGATTAATTTTTAAAAATAAGACAGGAGAAAAAAATTGGTAGGGAAAAGCATAATTCAATGAATTCTTGAGGTGTAGGATTTGAGAATTAAGGTACTCAGGCTGAAATGACCTGATCATTTTACTGGAATGTGAACGGTAGTTACTTGCTTAAAATTACTATAGCAATGAAATTGAAAGACTGACATGGTCTTATGTGGAGTAATGTGAATGAGCTCCATTACTCCACGTATATTTAATGGAATCTTCTAGGTTTCAGTCAGGGTACTAAGCACAAGACAAAGAGTGATGAAGACAACCAAGCCTTTGCTTTTCTGAATCTTGCATTCATGTAGAGAATGAAAAAAAAAGAAATTGAATATTTATTATTTAGTAATACTACTTGAAGCCTTCCATATAGTGGGTCAGTATAGTTAAAAAGATGTCTTTCTACCCCCAAATTAACTGGTCTGTGACCTGTAAAACATGATTTTTAAGACTCTTTTGGTTGAAATGCTCTCCACATTTATAAATAGGTTGAGGAATAGAGTGTCATGTAAGGAAAGGTTAGCTTGATCAAGGTAAGAACTCACTAGGTAGTGCTTTCATTAATTGCTCCATCTCTAAATCTGGCCCTCTGCTTTGAAGGGCCGGACAGTTCTTGGTATCCATAGCTTTTCCTGCCCTGAGTGTAGATTTATGTTCTAAATGGCATATGAGACTAGGGTATGCATTTATTAATTTACCAGGAGAAAGAATGTATAGATTAGAATAGTCACACTGGCATAATCTCCTCCCTGTGATCCAGCACATGGGAAGCCAAATCATAATCAGAAACTCGTTTTAACTTTCCACAAAAAATCACTGCTTTAGGAACAGGAGATATTCAATGTGAATATCCTCAGTGTACCTTCTCCCAGTAGGAAGACATGCATGAAATGCTAGATTATGGTCAGAAGGTAGCTTGGTGAGCAGGAAGTCAGAACAAGGGGAGTTGAATGAATGGAAGGTCTAATAGCATCAGGGTAAGATGACCTGATGTATTCAGCTCACAGTGGTCTTGTTATTGATATGGAAATACCTAAATCACTCAGCCTCACTTCCCACTGGACTCTGCTTGCCTGAGCCCTGCTAGCATTTGTGCATAAACTCTTCTTTTTCTATTCTTCCAAGGCTGATTAATTCCACTACTGTTCAACATATTCATGCTTTGGATATATTGAAACATTCCCAAAGTGACATTCCAGTCTTGCTGCCATGAGAGTCACCTGCTCTCTTTTAGTTGACTTTGTATTTCTTGGACCTTGAGCATGTCAATTTGACAGTGTAATTCTCAAAAGATTATCTTATTCCCCTTATTTTCAGAGTTGGTGTTCCCCAAAGGCAGATGTTCCCCCAAACTCTCCCATGCAAATAATAGATAATGACCACATCAGTAATCATCATAGATCACATCAGGATACACAGCTGGAAATGAGTTGAAGCTGTATGCTCTTTAAAATTCTACTTAGTTTTCGGTATCGTGATTATCTTTCCTAGTGTTCTTATTTCTGTTTTAATCTATATATTCATAAAGCTTAGAAGTGACCTTAGAGATCATTTGATTCAGTAGCTTCATTTTATAGGCAAAGAAAGTGCTGCTCCAGAGATTTTTAAGCTGTACAATGTATAAGTTGTCCATAGTGGAAACTGAAGTCGGGGTTCACTGACTTTCAGCCTCCCCATTCTCTGCTGCCTTAAGGGTATAAGACTTCAAGAATTAGATCTCCATGTAGAGTTCCCCTGTATTCTTCAGGCTAGTAACTCCATCTTTGTATATTTCTCTTTTTAAATACTTCCATTATAGGGCAATGCATATAAAAAATCAATGCAAGCCAGCCAATATTACTAGTAGTTATATGAGTTTAATTTATGTAAGATAAATTGGTGCTGTATCACAAATAATAAACAAGGAGACTTTTTTTTTATTAATGCAAAACAACTGTGGTACCTGATTTGTTTTTACCCCTTAGCAGTTTTCACATAAAAACTGTGTTCCTGTAATTAAGATATTTTTCTATTCCAAAAACACAGACTGATTCAAATAAAAGCTCAGCACATATTATATAATCAACCCCAAATATCTATATAGTCTGGGAAGGGGTTGAATATTTATTTAAAAACAGAAATGATATAATCTTCATATATACTTTGAGAATGAGTGCTAATTCTAAGAGGACATTTTAAAAAATAACCTATAGAATTACCTACTGTTTATTTAGCTGCAAGTGAGATTGAAATTCAGTGATGCCTACACATATTGTAGAATTAAAGCTGATAAAAAAAAAATTTGTCTTCTAAATTGTGCTGACAGCAAAGTGCTCAAAATTCTCTCCAGCTTGAGTCCTAGTGGCAGGTCTGGTCTAGCTGACGTTTATATCTCAAGGGGGTGTCGCACTTAAGCGATCTTAGCAAAGACTCCTTACATTACAAATATCTAGGGGATCATCCAGTATCTTCTACTAAATACTTACCTCTTTTGTTTTACACACACACACACACACACACACACACACTGTAGCAACTATTTTATTCTATCCCACCTATTCTGTCTATAATTTAAAACAATATTTACCACAGGAACAGAAAACCAAACACTGCATGTTCTCATTCGTATGTGGGAATAGAACAATGAAAACACATGGACACAGGGAGGGGAACATCACACAGGGAGGGGACACAGGAAAGGCCTGTCGGGAGATGGGGGGCAAGGGAGGGAGAGCATTAGGAAAAACACCTAATGCATGCAGAGCTTAAAACCTAGATGACAGGTTGATAGGTGCGGCAAACCACCATGGCACATGTATACCTATGTAACAAACCTGCACATTCTGCACATGTATCCCAGAACTTAAAGTGATATAAACAAAACAAAACAGTGTTTACCTTTTATTTGGTTTAAATACAATTTATTTTCTTAATCTCTTTCTTCTCCAGTGTAAATAATTCCCACACCTTTAACTTATGTCATAGGATGAATTTCCAGCCCTTTAACCCTGGTGCTTTAACATCACTAAAGAAGATGATTAAACTAATACCAGGGATAAAATACTAAGAAAAATTATTTTTAAAAAAGTAGAGTTAGAATAATATTTCATTTAAATGAACTATTTCCAACAAAAAAAAAAATAGAGGAAAAGCTGCTTGATTGAACTCTTTCTGGCACACAAAAAAGTGTCCTCTAAAGTTTTCTAAGCAGCCTTTAATTTAACGCAAATTAAGAGTGTTTTAGATTGAAATCAAGCATTCAAAAGTGGTAAGGAAATTCAATCCCTTATACTTAGTAAAATAAGATAATGATGATGCATAAAGTTACAATAGAACTTGTTCTGAGTCAGATTTTCTGAATTATAAATAATGCATTGGTGGTCAAGTATGTTTCCTTAAAAAAAAGTCATAAAACATACTGCATCAGAATTGCCACTTGAATTTTATTTATTTTTAGATTTCTAATTTGTGGTCAACTTTACCGATCTCACAGGTATGAAGCAGGTAAAGTTCTTACCTGCTTCCTCTTTTAACATGAATCCAGATGGGGCAAGGTTGTATTTGAGAAATAAGGACATAAGGACACTCTTGTACTCTATGAAAACTAGTGTTGAACCCAGAAATATTATGAGCTTCTAGCAAAGTGTATGACAATTCTGTATTTAAAATTGTAAGAGTATTTAGGCTTTACTAATGTAAACAAGGAGAAGTGGTAGCATAAATTAATATATAACCAGCATAGACAGCATCACTCTGAAAAAGATATTAGTTCCCCGTTTGCTATGACAAATATTAAGTCAAAAGCACAAAAACATAGTACTCAATCCAATGCATATTTAATCCAGATACAAGGCATGAAATAGTACTAGAATAAGCTCCCATGCACATCCTTAATCATTCAATCATCAAATTGATGTATTTTGAGTGATGGTTATGTTTTAAGTAGGATAAGTTCTAGATAATACAATATAATCAAAATAATATAATCTTCTTTGTGCCCTTGGATAGCCCACAGCTTAGACGTATATGTAAGTAGATACAATATTACATATCCTATCAATCAATAATTATACCACATTGTCGTAAGCATTTTGAATAAAAGTCAAATGTAGCAGATTGTTTTAGAGAGTAGGTGCCTGAAGGTACCATGACTCTTCTTTAACCTAGGGCTCAGGTTTGGCTTCAAAGAGGAGGAGGCATGAGTGATAATAAAATAACTAACATTACACTGTGTTTACTATATCGTTACAACTCTCCAATGCACCGTGTATTTACTAATTCATTTAAACATCAAACCTCGCTTTTAAGGTAGACTGCTATTGTCTCTATTGCAAAGACAAAGGAATGGAGACACAAGCTCACGCAGCTGGAAAGGGATGAAAATAGACAGCAAATTCAGATAGTCTGGCCCCAGAGTCCTCGCTCTCAACCACTAGCCCACTGTGTCTCTTTACAGTACCTTTTGGAGATGAATTTTGAAAGAGAAAGAAAAGAATTTCCAGGTAGAGAAGAGCCTCACACACATGGATGTGAAGTCTGTGAGTTCAAAAGGGGCATGTTATGTTCTTGCAAAAGTAAAAAAAAAAAAAGGGCGGGCTTCCAGAGACGGGCACACTAGTGAGAGACGCAGTGGAGGAGGTGGGAGGCCGGGGGAGGACAGAATGGGAGAAACATCGATCAAAAACATGTTCATCGTCTTCATTCATTGCTCCCATCCCCCATGCCGAGTTTCCTGATGCCTTTTTAAATATCCTATATATCATGACATCCAGGGGCTTAAAACGGAATAGGATTTAGAAATATTCTATTATACCTTTTCTAACATTTGGAGATGCTACGATTTCTCTTCATCCCGAATTCTTTCAAACCATCCCATCAAACAATTCCAGGGTGAGTGATGAAAGAATAAAGTAAAACTGACTTTAGCCTCAAGCTTTATAATGATGACTTTGGCTGTCTTTCTTTCCTTTTCTTTTTAAATTTTACTCTTCAAGTATGGCTGTAAGAGGATTTTAACCTCTTGGAGCTGTGAGAAAGAGTATCTTTTTTCATCAAATCATTTACATTGAGGGGAAATATTGGTCTGGTAACTAGGAGCCTTGTTCGCATTGCAGACAACAGCTGAAATTAGAGGTGGCATTCTGGTTTCTTGCCTCACCTGTTGCATCTCTTCCCTCAACAATTCCTATGTTCATGTACACTGAGGTTTCCAAGCTCTTAAACCACAAATACTCCCACAGAGTTTCACCAAACAAACTGCAACAAGTAAGAGACAGCTGATTTTCAGCCATTATATGTGTACACCTCAGACTGGCAAAATCTTCACGGACACATGTATTGCCTAATTCGAATGTCATTAACACTACCATCCAGTAGCCAAGTGACAGTGATGTGGAGAATTATAGCCAACAGGCATCTGCCTGTGGCCAACAGAGCTGCCTAATTAACATCTTGACCTTCTTGGTCAGCTTTTCTCTTTCCCTGAGTGAGGTCGAAAATTGTCAGCCCAGGGGCTGGATGTGAACCACAGAAATATTTTGTTTGTCAGGTGCAATGTGTAAAAAAATATTTCCAATCCTTTGCCAACATTATAAAATCAGAAGTTTCCACACCAATGTTTGAGTTTCTAGCCTTTTAAAACTTGGAAGATTTGACAAGATAGAGATTTGGCTCATGTTCTGCAGGAAGTTATTGGATTTGGGTGGTTGCAGCGCCCCTGTGGAGAGGGCACACTCCCTTCACTTCACCAGTGTGGCCCTTCATGACCAGCTGGTCTAATCTAGCAGATGTGTGAATGATGGTCCTTTGTTGCTTTTGACACTTTAGATAGTTATACCTCCCTCCCTCCAAATATATTGCCATTTATTGCCTCTCTCTTGTTGAAGGAGATGATAAGAAAGACAATTCAGTTTAATTTATGAAACACTTATGGAGTGCCTAGTCTGCACTGATAACATGGAAAGTGCTGGTGGCAGAATCACCATGAGTAAAAAGTATTCTTTACACAAAAAGAGCTTATAGGTTAATGGTAGAAGAAAAACAAACAAGGTGGTAAGAGATCATGGTAAAGCCAAAAAGTTTGGTTCATTTGGTATGAAAACATGGATGTCATCACTGCTAATTATTTTTAGCTTCTGTTTGTGAGCAAGATATATATATATATATCTATCTATCTATCAATAAATCTATCTTTGTACAGATACTTTTCAACTTATGATGGGGTTATAGCTCAATAAACCTATAGTAAGTTGAAAGTTTTTAAGTTAAAAATACATTTAATATACCTAACCTACCTAACATCATAGCTTAGCATAGCCTACATTAAACATCCTCAGAACACTTACATTCACCTATAGTTGGACAAAATCATCTAACAAAAAGCCTATTTTGTAATAAAGGAATGTCTTTTGTAATTTATTGAATACTATATTGAAAGTGAAAGAATGATTGTATGGGTACTCAAAGTACAGTTTCCACTGAATACATATCATTTTTGTACCATTGGAAAGGTGAAAAATCATAGGTTGACCCATTGTAAGTTATGAAAGTTTATATATATGCGTATATATTCATATGTAAACACACACATATATGCATGTTTGTGTGTATGTATAAAAAGATGGATATGTTTTGCAATACAGTGGGGTCAGTAATAAGGTGAATATCATAGATATTGTTAAGTAAGCAAGAGGCCATTAGCTTGAGACTATCTTTGTACTTTGAGTTTTGACATAATAAACTGCAATCTAACAACATGTAAACAAATCGAAATCTAACTTAGGAGTATCACAGCGTAGTTTCAGCCAATAGCAGGCAACCAACACATCATATCACGCCCAAATAAGGCAGACACCTAGCTGGCTGTAGCCAATCAGGTCACTTATCTGCTTTGCTTCTGTGTTTGGCCTGTTAAAGCTTAGTGCTCACACTTCTGGGTGGAGCTCTCTGAACCTCTGCTGGTTCTGATGCTGCCCAATTCATGAAGAGTTTATTGCTCAAATAAACTCTCACTAAATTTAATTTGTCTAACTTATTTCTTTAAATAATTTATAGTTAAATCACTTTTTAGTATTTAAATGAGCATTGAAATCTAGTGTCTTTACAGAAACTGAATAAATTATTCCAAAACCAGTATAAATTCTAAATTTGACAATAGGTGTTTATAGCATTCCAAGTTTATTTCTTCTTCTAAATTTCCTTGAATTTGTGTTCCAGCAACAACTCAATGACCAACAAACTTTAAACTACCTACTTCATATTTTCACTTCTCTTCATTGCTGAGTTTATCTTTACTCACATTGATGGATGATCTTACTGTGCCATCTGCTTAGACGGTTATTAATCTCCTATTTATGTGAACCAACTGTTGTTATGTTTAATTGTTATTTGATTTAATTATGGTCCTTTTTTGAAATTTAGTTCAAAATTATAAACATAGATTCTAATCCCTTCTTTGGAAGGAGCAAGAATGGGCTGATGATATGAACAGAGTGATCCAGATGACAAGTTCACTCATTTACTAAACCGATGCATCAGTATAGATACTACTTAATGAAGGCAGACTGTCATCCAGTTCTCTTTCCTTTTACTTTTTTTAATTTCAGTGTTTTCATGAATAAAGTATTTCTAAAGTATATACTATTTCTATTATTATTGTTCTCCACTTATCACTTACATTAAATGATAGAAACTGTGATATTATAATTTTCTTCAATGAAAACTTCTTTTTCATTTGGATATTTCCAATGTACAATCAAAGAAGTTGCAGATACATATTGTGAAGTTGTTTAATACTTCAAAGCAAAACTTCTTTACCAATTGTATTTTTAAAAACATATACTATTAAAGACTATACCACTGAGATATTACTAAATATTTGCAATGAGCAAACAGAGGTGTGATTTTGAACTTATTCAAACATTCACTTCTACTTTTTCTCTCTGTAAAAAGACATTGTCCTTTGGGAAAAAAAATATGGTTGGTATGAAATTTGAAAAAAGCAAAAATAAAACAGAAGTCTCCTGGGAAAAGTCAGTCCTGGGATGCTCTGTTTTTCTTTGCTCTGAGATCAAGGTATTTCCAAGAAATAGAATATTTATGAATACAGAATTGTGAGCAGTGAGGGGAGGTACCATCACTTTGAGAGGACTTAAAATGAGGCCAAATGGAAATTTAAAATGTGTATAAAACTTACGTGACAAAAAACCCTGACTTCAACTTGAGATCTTTACTTTTAAAGTCTTTCCTGTAGTCCAAACCCTTATCTTTCAGATGCCTTTATATCCCAAAAGAGTTAAACTCAGGAAGAGATGTCAACTTTAAGAACACTGCACAGAAACAAAACTGTTGGAGGCACAGGTGGCCTTGCACTCTCTGCTATAGTAATTCCATTAAAAAGACTGTCCCCTTGCTCCCTAATATCTGTAAACTAAAAGAATACAGTACAAACATTGTCAGCAAACACGATATCTTTAAAGGAAATCAGGTTGTATAAGACAAAGTTTTGTCCTCCTTTTAGGTAGCTGCAGCAGCCTGTCCTAAATTTATAAAATGAGAGTTCTTCAAGATCATCTACAAAGGGAAATTCTGATATAAAATTATATTCTCATTATTTTATGTGGGAAAACTTGAAGTAAAAATATGCTGGGGAGATACCCCATAGTATTCTTCACAATAGGATTTGAAATTCTATGTAGTCCATCTTCTATTAATTTTGGCATACTTTATTATACTGACAAGCAACATCAGTCTTTCCTCTTCTGACTTCTTTAGTTTGGGATTATGGAAACTGTGCTTAATTATATTCAATTTACCACTTTATTGTACATCGTCTTATTTTCTCTAATTGTGCTTCAAATCTTGCCTTCCACCTAGCTTACATGCTGCAGAGGAAGAAAGTGTCATATACTTTGTATCTTTTATATTTGCTAGGCTGTTTTAAAATAGAACCATGCAAACAGTAAGAGCTCAATAAGCTCTTGTTAATCATGCCTCTCAAAACTCTCTCTATACCACCAACTTTCTCACAGATACAGCGAATAAAAGTAACAACAACCAGTACAGTTTTCTGACAATATTTCAAATTATTTGTTTCTACAAAACATTTTCTTTAATTTATAACACAAAGATTGAACTTAGTTGTTAAAAATATTGTTACAAAGCCACAAAGAGCAGGGGTTAGTATTCTCATTTATTTCATGAAAGGGTTTCTTTATGTGTTTGACTCAATCATGAGCTCAGTGTGACAAGTTTAGAGGAAGCCCAGGTTTTTCTTTTCCTCTGTTCATTTATTTGACAAATATTAATGGGTGTCTTTCCTGTACAAGACATTCTGCCAGGAACTATTTGGGATACAGCGATGAATCAGCAGAGATCTTGCCCTCAAGTCTTATGATGCTTTGTTGTAGAGAATACTGTCAAAGCCAGGTGGTAAGGCCACTGAGGCTAGAGCCCTGAAATCTGTAACCGACAGATTTCCTACAGCATTACATGCAAAGAATAGAGTAACTGGGAGAGTGGATTTCATTTTTCAACTCAAACATATAAAATGCTAGAGAAGTACCTTTTAATTGAGGGAAAGGATTTCATATTGTCACTTTTCCGTTTTCCATTTTATTAATTTTATTAAATATTAATATTTATTAAAAATACATTTTATTTTTTTTTCTGGTGGAGATAATGAGGAAGAATTATCAAGCATAGAGACAAAGATCTAACAGATTCATCTATTCTTATGAGGTGAGGAAGAAGACAGAAAAATAAATAAAAGGAGAACAGAAAAGAAGTGAGAGAGAGAGACAGAGACACTGGGAAATAAATAATTTTCAAAAACCTGAAAATGTTTTAAGTCAACCCAAATATGTAGATAAAATATAAATTAGCAAAGGGTTTTGACATCTGTTAAAATAGCAAATAAGCTAAAGAAAGGGAGCAAATAAGGAAGGGAGCCGTTAGCAATTATGCCACATTATTTTAGTATTCACATTTAATTTAAATCAGTGGGTAAAATTTAAAATGTAGTGTGTATATGATTCACTTATGGATTTGGTTAAAATTGCGTGTTCATGGGCCTTGTCCAGGAGTTTCTAACTCAGTGGGTATGTGTTAGGGCTTGACAATCACACAGTAATCCTCTGCTTTGAGAGCTTCAAGAAACACTGCTTAATACTTTGTTCCTGTCTAGCCCTCAGGGAGAAAGCTATAATATCTTCTTGATTCTCAAAGAAAACTGCTGCTTCCTTTTGTACTCTCAAAGTTATAATTGTGACACTGCCATTCTCTGATGGCAGCAAAACCCAAATAGCTGAGACAGTCTTGAGAAGGTGACTAAGCCCTTTGAAGTTATAGTTTTGTGACACTTCATCTCTTGAGACCAATGTTGCTGAGAACTACCTTGGATTGACAGTTCTCTTCAGCTCACGTAAAGGCAAATGACCATACTCATTTGGTCTAATGGGATGTCAATCTAGGGTGAGTACACATCTAGGTTTTCCCAGGACAGTCTGGTTACCCCTATTTCCCATTTTCTTGTCCACTTAACTCTCAGTGTACCAGTTTGGATAATAAATTATATGGTCACCCTATTTACACATAACAGAAAGCAAACCAAACTGCAAAAACTCTAATTTGTGGAGCAACTCCATGAGGAATAGTAAATTCTAATGCAGCTTAGTTAGTCAAATGTTTATTATTTTGTAACTTTGATCATTTTGAACTGACATATAGAAAAAGAGTAAGAGTTAAATTAAGGAAGTAATTCTTTAATCTTAATTACATGGGCTACTCATAGTTGAAGCAAGTAATTATTTATTTTTCCAAAGAGAACTAAAACTTGTTAACTAAATGTATATGATGAAAATAGAAATGCAGCAATTTAAGGAATACTATATTAGTATCAAAGCTATCAACAAAACCATTTCAAATGACAGTAGTAATAAGAGCACATACCTACTTTGATAAAAGCACCATTTTGCTTTAAAGACAGACATGGCATGTTACCATACAGAATAATTTTCAGTAGCAGGCAAGAGGGAAAATACTAGGATGCATGAAGTTATGAGATCTTGTGAATGAAAGCTGTATGGCTTTGCCCTACTCATTCTGTCTTTATGGTTTTTTCCCTTCTTCTGTATAATGGGGATCATATCTCCTAACAGGGTTGTTGTGCTAATTGAATTATGCAAGTGAAATAAAGTAGCACATATTATAAATGTTCTATAAATTCTGGTGCAAAGCATGAGGCTGTGTAATCTTCATGTGCTCTTATGACCATTGGCCAGTGTTTTTGTCACTAGGTGAGATCTTTTAATGAGGTATGATGGTATTTGGAGATTCCGTCTAGGTGGCCCAGTTTTAGATCAAATATCTTCAGCAGCAAACAATTATTGCATGGTAAGGTCACTGTGGACGTAGTGGGGATGCAAAGGGGTTTGTACTCATAGAAAATGAAAGTTCTACATTCTAGAATGTGGGTGAAGCAGGTAAACAACATACAACTATATTGTTTAACCTTAAATGTATATATTAGAAAAATAAATCTGGATCAACAATTCCTGAATTTCCAAAGTAGAAAGTTAAAAGTAGAAAAAGAAAAAAAGAAAAAAGTAAAATAAAATAATTATTCACCATCATAGTTGCTGTTCTTTTCCTTAGCTTTTTTGTTTCTTTCCCCCTTCAAGTATCTTCTTTCTATTTCCCTTTTTATCCCTCCCTCCACAATTTGCCTTTATTTCTGACGCACAACACTCATTTTAGCTACACCTTTGTTTCAATACTCAAAGTCCTTCCAAATATGATTTATAATAGATTATCAAGGAAAGTTATTTCTAAGAGAACCTTGGTACTAGCTGTGAAATAATCACTATTTATACTTGTTACAAATAAAAAACTGAATAAATGAACCAGAATAAAAATTTTAAGTACAAGATACAAATTGATATTTTTATATAAAGAAAGCTATAAGATGATTTAGCCTTCACACTGCCAAACAGGAATTTGTTTCTCAAATGCAGAAAGCTAGTTAGTAGAAAGCATGGACTGGACTGATAGAAGCTCTCTTTAAAATTACAAACAACTGAGGCCATACAAAACCTTAAGGCCACTATACTCTATTCATTAATTTATTCATTAATCCATCCAACATACATTTAAATTTATTGAGTCCTAATCAATAGGGAAAAATGCAGAGGACCCAAAAGGGTAGCTATTGGACAGATTTAGCCTTCAGATATGTCCTGTGATGCCTACACAATGATTCTAATATCTAAAAATTCAGGAGATTAATATCAATTTCAAAGTGTACATTTTTAAAAAAACTAGAAAGACTGACAGCTTGTGTATACATGGCTGGACCTAAGTTAACAGACATTGGTTAGGCTCTCCAGTTTGCTATATAGCCCACCAATTCCCAGTAGATAATTGTTAATAGCACCCTTCTCACTCATTTGCTTAAGAAGGCTGAGTCAGGTAAATTCTACAACCCAGGTATCACTGGAATTTCTTCATTTTTTTGTACGTATTCGTTGCTTATACCCTAGTCCATTATCTGCATTGTCTACAGCCTGGTTATGTTCAGTAAACTTACTAGTGTCTTGGTTTCTTGTCTTGCCCTGCTAGTACACATATCCCAATCATATAGGCACACTCTTCAGACACAATGCACTTCCTACAGTAAAAATCTGACCATATTTCAATGGCCGCCTCTTCCTGGGCTGGGCCTTTCATTTACTTCTACAAAACCCATCATTAGTACTTTTGAACTACATGGGAAATAAGCTTGATATGTGGCATTTCTAAGAGTATTAACATAAAAGTATTTGTCTCAGGCAAGCTGATTAATTTGAAAAAAGGAGCTTACTTGCTAATCCAGCACTTCAGTGGCATAGAATTCTGTACGCACTACGCAGGGTAGTTGTCGATGAACACATGCATCAGAGCTTGAGTTCAAAAGATCAAAATCAATAGCATTAGAGGGCATTGTTTCCAAAGCGTGGTAATGGTACAACTCCCATTGGCTTTCATGGAAGCCATGAAGCTAACATATTTATAACCTTTTTAAAGTGGAAGGATTAGCATTCAACTGGATCTACTTCATGTTGTGTCTATTGACAGAGCCTTATGCATAGAGCTTGAATTGATCAAAGCAACTTAAATTTCTTTTCTTTTCTCTAGTGTAAATGAGTGCCATATTATTCTCCCTACCTATATGATAACAATTTGGGCCTTCAAACTAAGACTCAATGGAGACTTAAAAAAATAGCACCTGCAGCATAAGGTCAGTGCTTTCACTGTGTGATTCATACACCAGTAATAATGCCATTTGGGATATTTTATTTAGATCATTTGTCTGGTAAGTCTTCTTGATAAAATCATTTCTATAAAATAAGAAGGCCTATTAAGTGCAGGGTGCTGTTATGCATTAAAAAACTGTTTCTGGTCAAAATTGAGATAATACTTTCTAGTCTTCCATCCTAAGGGAATTTTTAACCATAAAAATGTTTGTTTAAAAAAAAAAAACTATAACTGGCTTTTATCTGTAGGAGGTTTACATGACATTTTTCTGTGACAAATAAAAGAGAATCCATCAAAATATTCTGCAATTGCAAAAATCTAAATATCAAATATATGTTAGGTAAATTTAACCCTTTGGATTCTCTTTGCTGCTACCCATGGATTCCTCCAATACTGAAATACTTTCAAAGCAAATTATCTTCTTTTAAAGAACTAAACATAAAAATGAGAATATAAAAAATAAATTATAAACATAAATCCCTGAAAATAGATATTTTATTAGGGTTCTGGGCCAGTCCACTGTCATATAAAATACTTACTATAATATAAATCATGATTCAAAAATAAATTTGCTTTGTAAAAATAAAACTTAGGTTCAGTCAGGTTGACAACTTCTATGATATAAGAGCACATAAATATGCTGTTGGTTTCACATGTTTTTATGGCTTGCCTTGAAAAGTACTTGTTTCCACTTGAAAAAGCTACTTATAGGGATGGCATTTAAACTTAGCCCATGTTAACCTCCAAATGTTCAATATATCTGTTGGTGTCCACAAGCAGTCATTTATGATGTTTTCCCATAAACACCACCCAGAACTGGAGTGATGGTGTGCAGTCATATTGCAGCTGCTTGGTTCGCTGAAGTGAATATTAACACTCTTTTGCTCACTGTACGATGGTTCCCACTCAGTGGCCCAGACTTGCTTTCACATCTCCTCCCCAAGATAATGAAATCCATTTGGGAGCTCTGGAAACCTTAACTGGCATAGATTTGAGAAGCCATGCTGCCAGACCCTTGACAGGCTATTTGATGCTCTGCACCACTTTTGATTTTGACAGAGCCTCTGATACAAACAGAGCAGGCCTCATATATTCCATTGCCTTTTGTTCCATTTCATCATACCCCAGGGATATCATTTATCATCACCCTTGGTCATGCAGGGCTAAAAGAACAGGAGAGGTAGATGTGCTCTTCCATTCACAGCTGGGCTTCCTTTGGGCTGCGAAAGAAAGTTACTTAATGCATTGTGGATCATTTCTTAGCCATTCAATGATATTCAAAGAAGAGCAAAGAGCACCTTTTATAAAAATGACATTTCAACTACTCTAACTTTTCTTATTTCTAGCCTTCACCCAAGAAGTATCCACCATGTTAAGAGATGCTCAGTTTTTGAGGGTACTCAGGGTACAAGGATCATGCCTATATCTTTGCCCTCACACGCAGATTAAAAGTACCTTCTATTTGCAGCTGCAGTACTTTGTGCTCTTTTTCAGCAGGGGATTTCTGTGGAATCTAATAGTGAGGCTCAGGGAAGAAACTAAATGCAACTAAGAGGTCTTGCTCCAATTAAAAATGTTTTGCCAAAATCCACAATCACTTCAGCTGTAAACAGATTGTTCTGTAAACAGAGCATCTCCATATTTCAAAACCAGTTCTTATCTTTCATACATCAATCTATTTTACCTGATTTACTCTTGGTTTTTCTTATTTCTCACTATCTTATTTTTTCAAATTTTTATTTTTCAATATTATCTACATTGAGATTTAAAAAAAAAAGCAAGATGAAACATCCAAGACTATAGGAGTTTGATGATGTGCCAAAGACAGGAAGTAATAATTAGGTTTTCTAAGAAGAGGCTGCAGTTTGGCAAGAGGCTGTTTTTACTCCCTGTGGTGATATTTTAGGATTTTGAAAAAACCACAGTGAGATATCAGGTTGTATGGCCAAAAAAAAAAATAGATTTGTGTAATTTATTATCTTTACTGGTCTATGAACCAGAATATTAATACCCTTAAAGTGATGAAATATTTGACTCAGTTCCTTCCGGAACAAAAGATGAGGTGGGAGCTCCAAGATAGAAACTTGAGAAGCTATTGTTTTAGGAACACATGGGCATATATCCATAAGAGGAGGCCAAGTACAAATCAGCCGAAAATCTACAAACAGATAATTAGGAGGCTATGTTCCAATCGTGGCTTTCTTAATAATCAGCTTGTGAAGTTGGTCATGTGGTTTAAGTTCTTAAGTGCTATGGGCTTTAGTTTTCTATTGGGCTCACCTATCCAGGTCCCTCCTTGAAGATTTTCCCCATGGAAGGGGTGGGTATACTTCCAATCTTACTGAAGTCACCTGTGGCTTTGGGCAATGCCATGTGAGTGGAAGTGAGATGTGCTGTATCCAGCAGAAACTTTAAGACCCATTGTATGGTTCTACCATTACTCCTTTTTCCTCGGCATCAAGAACCATGTCACAGTATGAAGATATTAACTATGAAGTGAAAAATTGCCAACAAAGCCCATTTGTCTCATGAGTTTTAAACTTACTGGTACTTTGGATATTTATTCATTCATGAAGTGACATAGAGCTGATATTTTTATGGGTCATGATAAAATCAAAAATTTTTATGCTCTTGATCCCTTATGAAAGAGAAAGATGATAATTAGAATTTTAAACATTCAATTATTTGGGGGGATATAACTAATAAACATAGAGGCACTCTAATCAGCAAGATTCACAACTAGGTTTTCCTAGAAATGTAATAATTAAAATGGTTCCAACCGTAGTTTCTCAGAAGTACTTTTAAAGAAAGAAATCACTCTATCTAGGTAATTTTTCTTGAAATGAACTTATGCTTTGAATTTTCTCAGGAAAAGGTTAGACAGCTTCAAAGTTAGATGTTTTAAGAAGGGAAGACTAATGACTGTTTGACAGGTTTCAAAAGTGCTACTTGACAGGACAGTTATAGCTGTTTGATAGTAAGACTTAGATGTTCTGCTTTATTGAATGTCAGGCAGCAGAACTGAAAAATCATCCAAATAACTTGTCTTCTTTAAAACCAGTAATTTTTCATTTAAAAGCACAGGAGGAGTTTTAATCAAACGATGATCTTGAATATCCTGTACAGCTCTAGAACTCTATGATTTTACAAGCTCAAACCATTTGTTCAGGGTTAGAGGAAGCCAGAAGTTCAATTCTATAATTTTCCCCTGAACTAGAAATGTGGGTATCAAGTCCCTTGGAATTCTGGGAGTGGTTTAGAGGTAGAGAATTAAATAATCTTATAATGTCCTTTTCAAATGTCAACACATTAACCACATGTTTTATTGGTTGCTATTCCCAAGGCATTTTCCACTGCAACAAATGAAATGGTATTTTTCATATAGAGTGTGTTAAAAGAATGAAATCAATGTCTCTCTAATTTCCTAACTCAAATTATTACTTATTCTGGTATAGGGGAAGGTAGTAAGTTTGCCAGATAAGACAGAGGATGCCTACCGAAATTTTAATTTCAGATAAATAATTTATTAATATTTTATATGAATATATTAATATTAATAATATTTTAGTATAAGTGTGTCCCAAATATTGCATGACTCCTTTAACATCTTGGCCTGATTAAATGGGTTTTTCATCATTGCCAGCTATATAAAGTTTCAACTCAATTATAAATAGAAATCCTCTTTATTTTTAAATTTCTGGTATTGGGATGGTATAATGATTAATTTTATGGGTCGACTTGACTGGCCATGAAGTGCACAGATATTTAGTTAGGCATGATTTCTGAGTGTGTCTGTGAGAGCGTTTCTGGACGAGATTAACATTTGAATCAGAAGACTGAATGAAGTAGGTTGCCCTCTCCAATGCGCACGAGCCTCATCCATTCCACTGAATGCCTGATCAGAACCAAAAGGCTGAGAAAGAGAGAATTCACTTTCTCTGCATGACTATCTTCAAGTTGGGACATTCATCTTCTCCTGACTTTGGACTTAAACTCAGACTGGAATTTATACCATCAGCTCTCCTGCTTCTCAGGCCTTTGGACATTTATACTACAACTGGAACTATACCATCAGCTCTCCTGGGTCTTAACTTGTCAGCCTCTATAATCATGTGAGGCAATTCCTTATAATAACTCTCCTATATAAAGATGTACATATACATACATATATACCTCTGTGTATATATAGGTTTATATTTATATAGACATTACACACACACCTCTATGGTTTATTTGCCCTGTTTCTCTGGAGAATCCTGACTAATACAGATGGATAAAATAAGAGAAATCTCTACTCTTGATAGAATTGATGATTGCAAAGCTTCAGTGCCCTTTGTTTTTCTACTCTGCTAATTTCATTTATTATGTATTGACTAGTTGTGGGTGAATGGAGATCTCAAGCTATCGTGCTGCTGGGGGAATTCATGCAGACTTCCTAAGCACAGGCTGTCCCTTCTGACCCTCAGCTACATCTAGCAGTCGGCAGCCCTGTGGGGCTCTCACACAGTATTCCTCTGATGTGTGAGCCTTTCTTTTCCACTGCAAGTCTGCAACTCTGTGTTTTAGCCTCACCCTGGGACCGGATTCAGGGCCCACATGGCAGTATTCACCTCACATCCACCTCCAGCACCAGGAGGCCCAGGGCTAATCCCTGATGCTCCCTATGTACCTTCACAACGTTCCCCCAACATTCAGACAGCACCTCGGCGGCCCTTCCGGCCCTGCTAAGTAAATATCACTATGAAGACCAAGGCATCAGTCTTTCTTTTTCAGAGACAACCTGAACAGTCTTGATAATTCTGTTGGGGTTACTTTTTTTCTCTCCAGGAGGTAATGTGAGAGGAGAGTCACTCTTCAGGAAATGCTGCAGTCTACTAAATGGAGAACTCGGCAGACTCCCATCCCCCACCCATGTTTCCCCAAACCCCAGTGGCCAAATCAATTTGACCTTACTAGTTGCTGCAAACCCTGGCAACTGCATGTTAAGAAATAGACTTTATGTGTAATTAGCCCTGGAGAACTCAGAGCTATGCTGTCTCTGCTGTAATCTCTGCACTACTTAATATTTGGAGGGGTGGAGAATATCTCGATAAGTAATTCACAATGTTCTCTTAACAAAAAGAGGCTCAATTTTATTAGAAGCTGAGTTCCCTATTAAAATTTAATTTGGTTTTTAATTTCTCATCCCTTTGCCCAAGGTATATATGTTAAAGTAAATATAACATTGTTTTGGCAAAAAATAATTTTAACAAGTTGCCTGAGCTACCTGGAGTTAAGCTGGGCTTCCACCAAATCCGGTTTGGTAATCACTTTCTCATAAACTGGTTGTTCTTTCAAACCCAGATCGTCAAGTGAGATTAAAACTGGAAGCCAGGCTACCAAGTAAAAGCTTTCCTGCTGTTGTCAGAATGTCAGATGCATCAGAAGTCAGGTTCTGCAATGTTAGCACAAGGACTGAGCAGGTAGGGTCTTCGGACATGGCCAGATAAGGGGTTTGGAGTCCTACTTTGAAGCAGTGTTGGAGTTCAGATCTATGGGGCTGAGGTTATTCAAAGGGAGGGCTGAAGGTGAAATGGAGAAGTGAGAGAGCAGCACCTAGGCAAGACATCTGAGCCACAACCATGGGACATTCGCAGTAAGAATATTCTTACTAACAACCAGCCTTGTGAAAAGAAGCCACCAAGAATTCATAATTTCTAATCTCAGGTAGGTCCTTGGGGTGGTCCCCAAACCTTCTTATATAAACCTAGATAGCTCCTTTATTCTGCTTTCATTTCAAACTTTTAGATTTCTCTTTAAACTTCCGACACAACCTCTTTTCTCCTGTCCTTCAGTAAATGACTCTGACTCTCACTTCACTGAGCCCTTCAGGGGAAAAATACCTCCGTTTTCTCCCTTAGAAACAGTTTCCTATCATCGCCTGTGCCTATCTTTCCACCTTCTCTCCTGTGAGAGGAAGAATGTGTTCTTCCTATCTAATGTAATCCTTCTCCCTTTCCTCTGATCCCAGCATGCCACTTTGAGAGACATTGCTAAGTCAGTTATCTCCCTCCTTTCCTCCAGCCCTGGATCCCTTCACTATCCTCTCTCTTGCTCCTCCATAAATAAGTATACTCCGGTCCATCCACCTAATGATTCTTAATAAGCTTACATTTTACTCTCGGTACCTTCCTCTCTGTCTCATTCCTCTCCCAAGCAAACTTTGGGAAGAGAGGTCTTATTCTCTCATTTCCTCATACTTCAACACCCGTAAGTCAGGAATTAACCCCTAGTACTTTATGGAAATATCCCTAGACACTTAACCAACATCCTCTTTATGACTTAATCTATATTTCAGTTTGAACTATGCTTATTCTATGGAATGAACTTTTGGCAATATTTTACAGTGCTGACATTCTCTCCTTTTTTCAACCCTTTTAATGTCTGTGGATGTCCGCTGAATTTCTCTCTACCAAGTTTCATCATTCCTAGGCTCCCCTGTCTGTCTGGGCCTCTTTCCTAAACAGTGATTTGCTCAGGGCTTTGTTTTTTGTTTCAATCATCATTTTACTCTATTTACACAAGTTACATTTGAATAAACTTAATGACTTAAACTCATGACTTTCACTGTGCTTAAGACCCTTCAATGCATAGCTGCAAGCTAAAGTATTGTGATGAGTGCTGAGTTCTGTATATCTAACTGGATGTCCTACAGAGGGCCCACTCCTAACTCAACTTTAAAACTAATTATCTTTAGTCACCTCTCCTCTCCTCCTTCACGTTTACCTTAAACTCCTTTGTACAGTCAGTACCTCTGCAAATAAAAGAGTTAATACCTGCAATGGTTTGAGGCACTTTAAACGTATTAACTCATTTAATCTTTCAGATAACCTCATACATTAGGAATTCTAATTATGACAAAATAGAATAGTATCCAAATTTACCTTATTGCCGAAACAGAAGCCTGGGGGCCACTTCAGGCTCCCCTCCCACTAATCCCCTAAACATTCCCTGAGTCCTAGTTAATCTACTTCCATAATATGTCTCAAATCCTTCCTTTATCTAATCTGGTTGGATACAGTCTTATGTCTAGCAATAGCTTCCGCAATGTAGATACAGTGATCTGAAATTCAAATCTGATTATTCTCTCTGATACTCAAAACCCTTGAGTTGGTTCCTGTAGCTTTTAGGATAAAATTCAAATTTCTTAGCTTAGGAAGTCCCTTCATGAATTGATCTTTTCCTATTTCTCTGCCGATTTTCTCCCTTTGGAAGGAAGTATCTCTCCCTCTTTCAGCATCCCTAAAAGTCCACACACTGTAAACCTCAACCCTATGGAGGTGAGGGGAAGGAAGCCTGTGCCTTCTGCTTCCACTGCCCAGTTTCTCCTTTCAAACTAATTGGTGAAGCTAGGGAAAAGGCCAGAATAAGCTAATAATTAGGCCATATGCAGAGAACTTCAGTCAGAGGACAGAATTCTTTTTAAAAAGCTTTTAGGTAACGTGAAAGAAAGGTAATGCAGAATAAGAAGAATGCTGAAAATCCCCCAATTCTTTATTCATCTTTGTGGCCTTTTGATTGTGAGGTGCACACACATGCAAACACACACCCACATATGCAAAACTCTCATCTCCTTTGAATGGCCGAACAGAAAGTATTACCATTAGACTAAAGCTAAATTTCAATTGACACAAGAAATTGAGGTAGAAAAATTGTCAGGAGAGATATTAAAGGTTTAGAAGTGTTTGTTTACAATTGAAATTGAAGTTTCAAAGAGCAAAGGGAATAGGATGGGAGCAGTGGACAACAGTGGGAGAATGTTTGTAGGGGAAGATTACAATGATTTGTTGAGAGAATTTAAGAAAGTAGAGAGCATTGGAGAGACTAGCACTTTAAACTTCACTGGAAGAACAGCCGGCTTGAAGTTCAAAGCAATCATGATGCTTAGCATTTTCGAGTTCATATTCCACGTCCAGCACTTGTGCAAGCACTCTACGTGGAATATTATGCTCCTGTGTTATAGGCAAGAAAACCAAGGTGGGAGCATGCCTAATTTACATACCTACACAATAGCAGCTCCAAGTGCCAACATAACCACACATGATAAGAGGACTGTATTGTGAAGCAGCATGCTGTTAGCATGGTTTGGGCCCAAATATGGATGAATAAATACTTTCTTGCCTCTATAGTTATTCAGTTTGGTTGAATATAGAAGGCGAATTAGATCTATTTAAAATTCTCTAAAGGAGAGATTTCCAAAGCATTATAGCCCAGGCATACTTTAGCTTTCCCATTCTATGCCCTTTCAACAGTGAAGTGTTAGGAATAAAAATAATTATGCAAAAGATTATGCAAAACGACTCTATTACAGTTTAAATAGTGACCTGTAAATTTCCAGGGTTAAGGGGTTCCTTAATTCTTTCATTTCCTGATGACCCAAGCCATGTATTAATGTAAATCCCCTCTGAAATATCTTCTTGCATGTAATAGATACCAGTTAAGAAAATATTATGTGCATGAATACATGATAATTTAAAAAGAATTCTCTAAAATTCTGAAAACTAAGTATTTTTATTGTTGTTTCTTTTGTTTTGCCCTCAAAGCTCATGAATATAACCTCTATCAAACTCCAAGTTTAGCTCAAACTCTAAAGTCAAGGGCATCCTCATTAGAATGGCCCTTCGTCATCAACATAGTAGAGTAAGCTTAAATTTTGACTGTCTTAAGTCTATTCTTAGAAAAAATGTTGGTATAGAAAGTGTATGGATTTTTGATTCATCAAGACCTAACATTAGCTTTACTGTTTATTAGCTATGTGACCTTAGGCAGGTTACTAAAACTCTAAGCTACAATTTCTTAAGTGGTTAGGACTTTACTTGCAACCTCATCCTACTCAATTCTTTCCTCTTCTCTCTACTGCTCCATTCCCTCTAAGGACAAGATTTTCTCTCTGTGCATGTCTCTGTCCTGGACTGTAAGCTCCAAAAGGACAGTATAACCACTTTCCCTTTTTTAAATCTTAAATCTTGGCAGAGTATATTATTCACAGAATATGTGAAAGAACCATGGAATATACAATGATGGGGAGAAGGGAAAGAAGAAGAAAATACGTTTTACCTATCTGGTTCTCACTATTATTTTTATTGATATCTTTGACAACAGCATCGAAAACCGTATGAACAACAGAACCTTTTCGAATTGCTCTGATAACAAAAGAGAGATGCAAAAAATTCATTTTTTTTTGCAGTGGATAGTGGCAAGTATTGAAATGGAAAGGAAGCAGATAAACTAATCTCACTGGAAGCAAAGGCAGTGGGTGAGTAGAAATGGCTGTGGGCTTTGAAATATCCCTAAAAGAACATACTGGCTTGAAGGCTTGGTTCTCACAGTTTCTCACTCCATATTTTCCCCTTCCTCTCGCCATACAATTTCACATTTTCCAAATAATTTTCTTCTCCACTCCTCACACTCATTCCGATCAGTTTGTTTCCAGTCTATCACATATACATTTCTGTCCACTTTCTCCCAAGAATTTCTTGTCTCAGGCCAGAGAGTCTAGAGTGGCAAACAGTTGACTTTTAAACAGACTTTTGGTTAAATCTATATGTTTTACCTTAAAATGATGGTACATTCCAATTTGTGGCACCGAAACCACTCAAAACAATGACATGTTTTTTACTTCTTGACTTCTCTAGAATTTCCTAATTTCTCACAAGGGAAGTTGGCGTAAGTGTTCATGATCTTCAGGCTCAGACTTACCAGGTCCTTCACAAAAAGCAAATCAATCAGGGATCCTAAACCCCACCTGTTGGTGATCTTAAGCCCCTGACGTACCCGGTGTCTCACTCATAGAAGGTAGAAATCCAAACATCATGTACCACTTGAGTGATTGTATTCTCCACTTATTTCCCATTGATCCACTTAGAAATCTGGGCCTCCCCAAAGTTTCCCTTCAGTCACTCAAATTATCAGCTGGAACTCCAGCCTGTTCCTCTGGAGCTTTAAGACATGAGCCAGTTGCTATATATTTCCTTGGGCTTACAGAAGGTTCCTTTTTTTCTTCAACCTCCTGCGAAGCCTCTAACTGAGTTCCTGTCATGAAGAACTCTTGCCAGTGCTCTCTGAATGCCTGAGAGTCACCCAAGACTTGGATTTCTCCTCTGACTTATTTCTCACTCTCTCCTACTCACTTGGAAATACCACCATGATGCTTGATACAGATATGGGTGACTGTGCCTGGGGCCTCAATGCCACTGGCCCTTATAGCAAAGCAAAGGGAAGTATCCATCCAACTCTTAGGCTCCTGTTTCCCACATCCCCTTGTCTTTGAGATCTCAGTATGTCTCCTGGTAAAGTCAGTTCTGAAATAAGGGTGTGGTAGTGTCTGCATTTTATATATTTCTTTCAGGCTATGAGAATGCAAGATGATGGAATTTCAGTCAGTAGTCTATATAAAATTCATTTCAAGATTCTTAATGCACTTAACACATCATTTATCCAAAAGTACAAGTTCCTGGCAATTCTGGTTCATTACAACATAGACCTGACGTTAGATGTGAGGCAACACCTCTGAGCACAGAGGCAGTTGTCACAAAAGTTCAACACTAAAGTATGGCCTTAGGGCCTACGGGAAAAATTTCACTGCCATTATTTAGCATTGTTTAACATAATTATTGGCTAGTTTGCTCTTTGGGTTTCCACAACTCACAGCTAGCAGCTCAGGGCAGCAGCACAACAGAAAGTAATGAACAGTAGTTGACACTTGAGGTAATGTGGGTGTAAAGTGACAACTGGGAGTCTGCCAGCAGTGAGGAGAGGACCCAACAGCAAAAGCATTTTGCTGCATATTGGGGGAATATTTTAAGAATTAATATCAACAGGAAACCAAACACTGCATGTTCTCACTCATAAGTGGAAGCTGAATAATGAGAACACATGGACACAGGAAGGGGAGCATCACACACTAGGGTCTGTCAGGGATGCGGAGCAAAAGGAGTGCATTAGGATAATACCTAATGCATGCAGAGATTAAAACCTAGATGATAAGTTGATAGGTGCAGCGAACCACTATGGCACATGTATGCCTATGTAACAAACCTGCATGTTCTGCACAAGTGTCCCAGAACTTAAAGTAAAATAATAAAAAAAGAATACAGTTTCTGCGTTTGAATATGTAATTTCTTCTCATCCACATTTTAATGTTTTGTGGTTGAGATGTATGTATCTCGTCAATTAGTATATTTAATATTGCTTCATTTTTTTTTCCCTAGAAGACTTATATTTGTAGCAGTGGTGTTCCCTAATAGGAATAAGTCTTACAATCGAAGTAACATGGTATTAATAGTGACTCCACATTATCACGAAGTTTAAATTGTGTGCAAAATGTTTAATTAGGAAGATCATATAATATTTAATGAATATAAGAGTACTTCCCATAGGGGGTAGAAGGGAAAATCAGTTGCTTTGAAGAATATTAAAATTATACTTCAGTTGTCTGGAAAATTCACTTATTGAATTCTCACACAGCAGCAGAAAAATGAGGCTTGATGATAAATCAAACCTAGTGCTTCAGTGTACTCCTTTAACAAATAAAAAGAAAATACTCTGCAAAAAGACTTATATTCTGTTAAAGCATATATTTTTTGCACAGATAATCTGTTTTTCTTATATTGATTTAGAAAATATTAGCATGCTATATTTAACTACATAAATACATATTTTTCTGTTTCATAAGATAATCTTTTGCCTTTTTCTTTTAAATGATTATGTACTAGATTATGTACTTCCATATACAAATGAATAAAGATTAGTATCATTATAAAAAGACATTAAAAATATATTATTTGCCATAATGGGAAAATACCCAAAATAGGTCACTAAAATAGATTCCTCCAATTGTGAACAATACATTTTTATTATAAGTTAAGATAGAAAATATTTTCCAGAGGTTGCACAAACAGACTAAACCATAGAAATAACATTATTTCAGATAAATGATCAATCTCTCTATGGTCCCTGAGGCTTATTTTAAAGGCGCTTTCAGCTGGGGGTATACCAGAAAGTCTGTAATGCATGTAATAAAATCAAGAGCTCCATTACAATCCCCAGTTGGTAGCACCTCTGAGTATCTCTGGGCTTACTTTCTGGAGAATATATAGACCCAAATTCCCAAATAACCTACCATAGCTCACCAAATTACTAGTATATATAATTGAAGGTGAATTTTATTTATTGTACTGACCTCTCCTACAGGTTCATTGTGGAACCTAATATGCCATTTAAAATGGTAACAAAAATTCACAAATAGTGAATCCGAAGAAAACATAAATAGATTAGGTGAATAAGTGTATACCCATTACTGAAAAAATATTAATACAGGCTTCAAATTTTTAAATTATTATGGTCATTTTTTTCAAGTTCTAGTTGTGCATGTATATGTTTTAAATGAAAATTGTATTACATTATGAGAATTTTAGTCAAGAGCAATTCTTGAGAGCTTAAACTAAATTACAAAAATTCATACTTACAGTGATAAGTACACATCATCATATTAATCAGAAGTAATTTTTAAAAAATTTTTATTGTATTTTAGGTTTTGGGGTACATGTGAAGAACATGCAAGATTGTTGCATAGGTACACATTTTTAACTGATTATACCTCCATGATGCTATGTTAGGCACTATGTATCAATAATTAATCAGACATGATCTTTGGTTGCTATAAAATTTGTACCTATGAAAAATCACAGAGCCTTAAATGACACAGAGTCATGTGAATATTGCAATGGAAGCTACATCATTTATTTGGAAAATAAATAAGCAGTGGAGCATGCTCATTTACTGATTTCTTACAGAAAAATGAGTTTTCTAAAGATGGTGATTTAGGAAGATTGAGCACTTGCTGCAAAATACATATATATATATATATTTAAAACCTGCTCGTTACACTTTGTTAGGTTCCAATATGCTTACATTTTTCATGAAAGAAATGTTGATTGGCAATATGAGCAGACAAATTTTATTTCCCATTTCTGTTTTCTACAGGGAGAGATTTTTCCAAAACCCACCACTACTCCTCTGATGGAGGTGGAGTGAGTTGCCTGATTGGAGGGTTTGGGAGAGGACCAGACACCTGTAGCTCAGCTTCTTCCATCACCCTTCTCTTGCAGTCTACCGGCAGAGAGCATTGCTCAGATTGGTCTCACTATGCAGTGAGCTTAGACATGAAGACATGGCCCTGGACCTGAGGCCAGCTCTTGTTGGGCACAGCCTCTAACTTCAGTAACTTCTCCACAAAGGAACACTACATTCTCTGGTATCAGTTTTTGCGGCAAAAAGAAAAAGGAGTTTGAGGAGTTTGGGCTGGGTGTGGTGGCTCACACCTGTAATCCCAGTTCCTTGAGAGGCTGAGGCAGGCGAATCATGAGGTCAGGAGTTTGAGACCAGCCTGAACAACATGGTGAATCCCTGTCTCTACTAAAAATACAAAAATAAGCTGGGCATGGTGGTGTGCATCTGTAATCCCAGCTACTCAGGAGGCTGAGTCAGGAGAATTGCTTGAACTCAGAGGCTGAGGTTGCAGTGACTTGAGATCGCACCACTGCACCCCAGCATGGCTTACAGAGTTTCGACACTATCTCAAAAAAAAAAAAAAAAAAAAAAAAAAGGAGTTTGGATTTTTCCTCTACTTTACCCTTCCTTTGTTCAAAGAAAAAGTGTTGGTTCTTTTTAAATTTTTATTAAGGTATAATTTACATCTAGCAAAGTTTACCTTTTTAGTGTGCAATTCTGAGTTTTGACAAGCGCATGTGGTACTCAAGTTAATAGGTAGAAGGGTTCCATCATTCTCCCAAATTCTCCATTCCCCTTTGTCAAACTCCTCCTCTCACCCCAGTCCCTGGAAACTAGGGATCTGTTTCCTGCCTTGTAGTTTTGCCGTTTCCAAAATGTAATATAAGGGAACTTGCATAAATGGGACCATTCTCCCTTTAGTGTGGCTTCTTTGACTCAGCATAATACATTTGAGAGCCATCCATGTTGTTGCATATATCAGTTTGTCCCTTTTCATTTCTGAGTGTTGTACCATTGTATGGAAGTATCACAATTTATCCACTTACTTGTTAAAGGAAATTTGAGTTGTTTCATTTTGATGTGTGCAAATAAAGCTGCTATAAATATTTACACACAGACTTTTGTGTGGCCATAGTCTATCGTTTCATTTAGGTAAATATCTAGGAGTGGAATTGCTGCATCATATGGTAGCTATGTACTGAACTTCATAAGAAACTCTCAAATTGTTTTTTTATCTTTTTCTCTCCAACCTTTATTTTAGGTTCAGAAGGCACCTGTGCATATTTGTTACATGGGAAAATTGTGTGTCTCTGAGGGTTCTTTGTACAGATTATTTTGTCACTCAGGGAATAAGTGTAGTACCCGATAGGCAGTTTTTTGATCCTCACCCTCCTTCCAGCCTACACCCTCAAATAGGCCCCAGTGTCTATTGTTCTTTTGTGTCTGTGTGTGCTCAATGTTTAGCTCCAAGTTATAAGTAAGAACAGGCAGCACTTGGTTTTCTGTTCCTACATCAGACGTTTCAAAGTAACTGTATCAATATGTGTTCTGACGTATGAGAGTTCCATTTGCTTTGCATACTTACCAGGACCTGTCACTGTTGTCTTTTCTTCTTTATTTTAAACATTTTAGCCATGTATGTGGTACTACTTTTATGACATTCTGGAAAAGGCAAAACTACAAGGCAAAAACACAGATCCATAGTTTCCAGGGGCTAGAAGGAGTTTGACAAAGGGATACAGGGGAATTTTGGAGTGGGGTGATGGAAATCTTCTATCGATTGATTTGAAGGCTGAATGCAAAATTTAGTTAATACAAAAATTAAGTTAAAATGAATCATAGACTTAAATGTAAAACCTAAAGCTGTAAAACTGATAGAAGAATACATAGGAGAAAAGCTTCATGCCTCTTCTTTGGGCAAAGATCCTTTAAATAATTAGACAACAAAAGCACAACCCACTTTTAAAAATGATAAACTGAACTTTGTTCAAACTTAAACCTCTGCTTGTCAAAATTCATGGAATTGTTCACTAAAAAGGGTAAATTTTGCTGCATGTAAATTATACTTTAAAAGAACAAAAAATTTAATATGTGCAATAATAACTCATGCTTTCTATATTTCCCTACTGGCTAATAATTTTGGACATCTTTTATATGCTAATTTGTCACAGGTGTATCTTTCTTGATAAAATATCTGATCAGATGTTTTGCTCAGTTACTTATTTTTATTATTTAAAAACATTTTAAATCTTCATGAGTACATGGTTAGTGAATATATTATGGAGTACATGAGAGATTTTTATGCAGGCATACCATGCATAATAATCACATCAGGGTAAATGCATCACCTCAAGCATTTATACTTTCTTTATGTTGAAATAATCCAATTATACTGTTTTAGTGATTTTTAAATGTACCATAAATTATTGTTGACTGTAGTCATCTGTTGTGCTATCTTATTCATTCTATTTAACTATATTTTTGTACTTATTAACCATCCCCACTAACCCTCTCCTTCTGACTACCTTTACCAGAGCCTCTGGTTACTCATGTCCTCATGAGTGCAATTGTTTTAATTTTTACCATTCACAAATAAGTGACAACGTGAAGTTTGCCTTTCTGTGCCTGGCATATTCCACTTATCATAATGACCTCCAGTTTCATCCATGTTTTGGCAAATGATAGGATTGTATTCTTTTGTGTGGCTGAACAGTACTCAACTGTGTATAAATACCATTTTTCTTTACCCATTTGTTGGCTGATGGCACTTAGGTTGCTTCAAAATATTGGTAATTGCAAACAGTGCTGTAATAAACATGGGAGTGCAGATATCTTTTCAATATGCTGATTCCCAGCAGTGGGATTGCTAGATCATATGGTAGCTCTGTTTTTAGTTTGTTGAGGAACTTCCAAACTCTTCTCCATAGTGATGGTATGAATTTACATCCCCAACAATAATGTATGATTGTTCCCCTTTCTCCATGTTATCACCAGCATTTATTATTTCCTATCTTATGGATAAAAGCCATTTAACTAGCAGATGATATCACATTGCAGTTTTGATTTGCATTTTTCTGATGATCAGTGATGTTGAACACCTTTTCTTATATGCCTATTTACTATTTGTATGTCTTTTTTTTTTTTTCTTTTTTGAGATGGAGTTTCACTTTTGTGGCCCAGGCTGGAGTGCAATGGCACAATCTCAAGTAACTCTCCTGTCTCAACCTCCCAAGTAGCTGGGATTACAGGTGCCTACCACCACGCCCAGCTAATTTTTTTTTGTATTTTTAGTAGAGATGGGTTTTTATCATGTTGGCCAGGCTGGTCTTAAACTCTTGACCTCAGGTGATCCACCCGCCTCAGCCTCCCAAAGTGCTGGGACTATAGGCATGAGCCACTGCACCCTGCCTTGTATGTCTTCTTTTGAAAAATGTCTATTCAGATTTTTTGCCCATTTCTTAATTGAATTATTCTATTTTTTTTTCTATTTAATTTTTTGAGTTCCTTATATATTATGGTTACCAATTCCTTCCTTCTCAGATGGGTAGTTTGCAAATGTTTTCTCCTATTTTGTAGCTTGTCTCTTCCCATTGTTGATGATTTTTAACTTGATGTGATCCCATTTGTCCATTTTTGCTTGGATTGCTTGTGCTTATGGGGTATTACTCAAGAAATCTTTGCCTATTCCAATGTCCTAGAGAGTTTCTTCAGTTTTCTTTTAGTAGTTTCATAGTTAGAGTTCTTAGATTTAAGACTTTAATCCACTTTTGATTTTTTTACGTGGCAAGAGATCGGGGTCTCATTTTATTCTTTTGCATATGAATATCCAGTTTTCCCAGCATCATTTATCAGACACTGTCCTTTCCTCAATGTATGTTCTTGGCACCTTTATGGAAAATGAGTTCACTGTAGATGTATGGATTTGATTCTGGGTTCTCTATGCTGTTCCATCGGTCTGTGTATCTGTTTTCATGGCAGTACCATGCTGCTTTGGTTACTATTAGCTCTGTAGTATAATTTGAGATCAAATAATGTGATTCTTCCAATTTTGTTCTTTTTTCTCAGGATAGCTTTGGTTATTCTGGGTCTATTGTGGTTCCATATACCAATATGTCTGCTGATGGACACTTAGTTTAGAATTGTATTTTCTATTCCTGTGAATAATGTCAATGGTATTTTGATAGGGATCACATTGAAACTCTAGATTGCTTTAGGTAGTGTAGATAATTAACAATATTGATTTTTCCAATCCATGAACATGGAATATCTTTTGATTTTTGTGTCCTTTTCAATATATTTTGTCAGATTTTTATAGTTTTCATTGTGTAGGCTTTTCATTTCTTTGGTTAAGTTAATTTATAGGTATTTACTTTTATTTATAGCTGTTGTAAACTGGATTATTTTCTTGATTTGTTTTTCAGGTTGTTTGCTGTTGGGTATATAAATGCTACTGATTTTTATATGTTGATTTTGTATCCTGCCACGTTACTGAATGTGTTTATCAATTTTAATTTTTTTGGTGGAGTCTTTAGGTTTTGCCAAATATAAGATCATATCATATGCAAACCAAGATAATCTGACTTCTTCCTTTTCGATTTGGATGCCTTTTATTTCTTTCTTTTGTCTGATTGCTCTAGTTAGGACTTCCAGTATTATCTTGAATATAGTGGTGAGAATGGATATTCTTGTCATTTTCTAGATCTTAGAAGAAAGAAAGGCTTTTGGTTTCTCCCCATTCAGTATGATACTAGCTGTGGGTCTTTTGTATATGGCTTTAATTGTGTTGAGGTATTATTCTTTGACACATAGTTTTTAAAGGGTTTTATAATAGATGGATGTTGAATTTTATCAAATGCTTTTTCAGCATCAATTGAAATGATCATATGGTTTTTGTCCTTTGTTCTACTGATATGATGTACCGTACTGATTGATTTGCGTATGACAAACCATTTTTGCATCCCTGGGATAAATCCCACTTGATCATGATGAATGATTTGTTCAGTGTGCTATTGAATTTGGTTTCCTAGTATTTTTTTCAGGGTTTTTGCATAAACGTTCATCAGGGATATTGGCCTGTAGTTTTCTTTTCCTTTTTAATGTGTCCATGTCTGGTTTTGGTATACAGGTAATACTAGCCTTGTAGAATGAGTTTGGAGGAATTCCCCCTTCCTCTATTTTTTCAGAATACTTTGAGTAGGATTGACATTAGTTCTTCTTTAAATGTTTGGTAAAATTCAGCAGTGAAGCCATCAGGTCCCAGGCTTTACATTGCTGGGAGACTTTATTACAGCTTCACTCTTGTTCTCGTTAGTGGTCTGTTCAGGTTTTGAATTTATTCCTGGTTTTATCTTGATAGGTTGCAAGTGTCTAGGAATTAACCTATTTCTTCTAGATTTTACAATTTAGTGGCATATAGTTGCTCATATAAAAAGGAGATATTGGCTGGGTGTGGTGACTTATACCTGTAATCCCAGCCCTTTGGGAGGCTGAGGCAAGTGGATCACTTGAGGTCAGGAGTTTGAGACCAGCCTGGCCAATATGGTGAAACCCCATCTCTACTAAAAATACAAAAATTAGCCACGTGTGGGTGGTGCACACCTGTAATCTCAGCTACTCAGGAGTCTGAGGTGGGAGAATCGCTTGAACCCTGGAGGCAGAGGTTGTAGTGAGCCGAGATTGCATCACCCTACTCTAGCCTGGGCAACAGAGAGAGGGAGACTCCATCTCAACAAACAAACAAACAAACAAACAAACAAACAAAAACCAAGGAGACAATACAACTAATACCATAAAAACTGAAAGGATCATTAGAAGCTACTAATGAGTCTACTAATGAGCTGTTAATGATCTCCTAATGATTCTTTGAGTTTTTGTGGTATTAGTTGTAATGTCTCCTTTTTTATTTCTGTTTTATTTATTTGTGTCTTTCTTTTTTCTCAGTCTGGCTAAAGGTTTGTTGATTTTGTTTATCTTCAAAAAAAACAACCTTTCATTTCATTGACCTTTTGTATTGTTTTCTTCTTTTCAATTTCGTTGATTTCTGCTGTGATCACTATTATTTCTTTTCTCTTACTAATTTCGGCTTTGGTTTCTCTTTATGTTCCAGTTCTTTACGATACATTGTTAGGTTGCCTTTTTGAAGTTTTTCTTTTTCAATATAGGCACTTACAGCTATAAACTTTCCTCTCAGTACTGCTTTCATTGTATAATACAGGTTTTGATATGTTGTGTTTCCATGTCATTTGTTTCAAGAAGTTTTACAATTATCTGCTTAATTTTATTCACCCACTGGTCAATCAGGAGCATATTGTTTAATTTACATATGTTTGTATTATTTCCAAAATTTCTCTTGTTATTGAGTTATAGCTTTATTCTACTGTAGTCAGAGAAGATACTTGATATAATTTTATATTTTTGACATTTCTAACATTTTTGTGGCTTAACATATGGTTGATCCTTGAGGATGATCCATATGCTGAGGAGAAGAATATGTATTCTGCAGCCATTGGATGAACTGTTCTGTAAATATCTACTAGACTTATTTGGTCTATAGTTCAGATTAAGTCCAATGTTTCTTTATTGATTTTTTGTCTGGATGAACTGTCTAATGCTGAAAGTAGGGTGCTGAAATCTCCAGATATTATTGTATTTGGGTCTATCTCTCCCTTTTTAGCTTTAAAAATATTTGCTTTGTATATGTGAGTGCTCCAGTGTTGGGTGCATGAATATTTAAACTGTTATATTTTTGTTCAATTGACTCCTTTATAGTTATATAATGAACTTCTTTGTCTCTTTATGGTTTTTGTTGCTAAATCAACTTCATCTAAGTATAGCTATTCCTGTTTCTTTTTTTGTGTGTATGAGGGGGGAGCTGGTTTCCATTTGCATGGAATATCTTTTTCCATTCCTTTATTTTCAGTCTATATTTGTTACAGGTAAAAAGTGTTTCTGTAGGCAACAAACCACTGGGTCTTGTTTTTTAAATCCATTCAGCCACTATACGTTTTTTGATTGGAGAGTTTGGTTCATTTATATTCAATGTTATTGATAAGAGGTAAGGACTTACTCCTGCCATTTTGTTATTTGTTTTCTGGTTGTTTTGTTGTCTTAATTTCCTTCTTTCCTGTTTTCCTTTTAGTGAAGGTAGTTTTCTCTGGTGGTATGTTTTAATTTCTTGCTTTTTATTTTGTGTATCTGTTGTATGTTCTTCTGTTACCATGAGGCTTGCCAAGCTTTTCTTGTAATCCATTATTTTAAACTGATGACAACCTAATATTGATTGCATAAACTAATAAACAACTAATAACCAAGTGAAAAAAATGAATAAAAACCTTCACAGTTTAATTCATTCCCCACATTTTAACTTTTCATTGTTTCTATTTATATCTTATTGTATTGCCTATGTCTTGAAGAGTTGTTGTAGTTATTATTTTTAACTGGTTTACTTTTTAGTCTTTCTACTCAAAATATGAATAGTTTACACACTACAATTATAGTGTTACAGCATTCTGTTTTTCTTTTCTGTGAACTTACTATTACCAGCAAGTCTTGCACCTTCAGATGATTTCTTATTGGTAACTAATGTCCTTTTTTCTCATATTGCAGAACTCCATTTAGCATTTCTTATAGGACAGGTCTGGTGTTGTGTCCCTTAGGTTTTATTTGTCTGGGAAGGTCTTTAGTTCTCCTTAGTGTTTGAAGGACATTTTTGCTGAATATATTATTCTAGAATAAAAGATTTTCTTTTTCCTTCAGCACTTTAAATGTTATGCCACTTTCTCCTGCTCTGTAAGGTTTCCATGAAAAGTCTGCTGCCAGATGTACTGGAGCTCCATTGTATGTTATTAGTGTCTTTTAAGGTTCTTTCTTCATCCTTCACCTTTGGTAGGTTGATTATTAAGTGTCTTAAGGTAGTATTATTTGGGTTAAATATGCTTGCTGTTCAATAATCTTGCATTTGAATATTGATTTTTCTCTAAGTTTGTGAAGTTCTCTGTTATTATCCCTTTGAGCAAACTTTCTACCCCATCTTGCTCTCTACCTCCTCTTTAAGGCCAATAACTCTTAGATTTGCACTTTTGAGGATATTTTCTAGGTGGGCTGAATTCTTTTTATTTTTTTCCTTTTGTCTACTCTGTGTATTTTCAAATAGGCTGTCTTCAAGCTCACTATTTCTTTCTTGTGCTTGATCAGTTCTGCTGTTAAGAGACTCTGATGCATTCTTTAGTATGTATTTTTCAGCTCCAGAATTTCTTCTTGATTCTCTTATTTTAGTGTCTTTCTTAAATTGGTTTGATATAATTCTTAATTCCTTCTTTGTGTTATCTTGCATTTCACTGAGTTTCCTCAAAACAGCCATTTCAAATTCTGTCTGAAAGGTCATTGTCTCTCCAGTATTAGTTGCTGGTGCCTTATTTAAGTGGTTTGGCGAAATCCTGTTTTCCTAGATGGTCATGATCCTTGTGGATGTTCTTCAGTGTCTGGGCATTGAAGAGTGAGGTATTTACTGTAGTCTTCACAGTCTTCGTACTCACAGTGTTCGTACTCACCTTTCTTGGAAATTCTTGCCAGGTATTCAAAGGGATTTGGGTGTTGTAATCTGTTTTTAGTCACTGTAGCCATATTTGCATTAGGGAGCACCCCAAGCTCAATAATGCTGTGGCTTGTGCCTACTCATAGAGATATTGCCTTGGTGATCCTGGATAAGATCTAGAAGAATTCTCTAGATTACCAGGCCCAGGCTCTTATTCTCTTCCCTTACTTTCTCCCAAACAAACACAGTCTCTTTCTCTTTTTCTCTCTCTCTCGATTTCCTCCTAGTCCACTTCTGTCTCTCTCTGTGCTGAGCTGCCTGGAGCTGGGGGAGGGGTGACAAAAGCACCTCTGTAGCCACCACCACTGGTACTGTGCTGGGTCAAACCTGAAGCCAGCACAGTACTGAGTCTCACCTAAGGCCTGCCTGCCTACCATCTAGGTTCACTCAAGACCCTAGGGTTCCACAATTAGCAGGTAGCAAAGCCTGCCATGCTGTATTCTTCCCTTCAGGGTGATGAGTTGCCCCTGGCCCCAGTGGGTTCAGAGATGCTATACAGGAGCATGGCCCAGAGTTGAAAACTTTAGGAATCTATCTGCTACTCTATTCTACTAAGGTTGAACTGGCACCCGAGCCACAAGACAAAGTCCTTCCCATTCTTTCCACAAGCAGAGAAGTCTCTCCTGTGGCCAGGATAGACCCAGGCCCACAGCAAGTACTGCCTGGCTACTGCCAATGTTCACTCAAGGCCCAAGGGCTCTTTAGTCAGCTTGTGCTGAATGCTGCCAGGTCTGAGACTCTCCCTTCATGGCAATAGGATATTATCTGGCCCAGAGCAGATCCAGAAATTCTTCCCAAGAGCTAAGGCCTAGAATCAGGGACCCCAAGAGCTCACTTAGTGCTCTACTCCACTGTGACTGAGCTGGTAACTAAGCTGTAAGACAAAGTACCCTTTACTTTTCCCTCCCCTTTTCTCAAGCAGAAGGTTTCTCTCCTGGTAGCCACCATGGCTTGGAATATGCTAGGCCATGCTTGAAGCCAACATGTCTCTGAGTCTCACCCAAGGACCATGGTGAGTACTTCCTGGCTAACACTGCTAACTATTCAGGGCCCAAGGGCTCTTTAGTTAGCAGCTATGAATCCTTCCAGGACTAAGTACCTTACTTCAAGATAGCAGGTTCCCTTCTGTCCTAGTATGTATATAGAAATGTTGTCTAGAAGGTAGGGCCTGGAATAGGGCCCTCAGGATTCTGCCTGGTACTCTGTCCTACTGTGGCTGAGATGGTATCCAAGTTGCAAGACAAAGTCCTCTTGTCTTTTCTCTCTCTCCTCTCCTCAAAGAGAGGGAAGGAGTCTCTTCTAGAGCTGTGAGCTATACCACTGGAGGTGGTGGGAGGGGTGGTGCAAGTACTCCCTTAGTTGCCCCAGCTATTATCTCATCAGGTTGCATGTCCCCAAATCCACTGGCTGTGAGCAAAGCACAGCACCAGAACTTGCCCAGGAATTGCAGTCCTTGTGGCCTTGACTGCCTTTCAAGTT
Source organism: Cacajao melanocephalus (assembly GCA_963573385.1). NCBI lineage: Eukaryota > Metazoa > Chordata > Mammalia > Primates > Pitheciidae > Cacajao > Cacajao melanocephalus. The sequence continues at coordinate 70,405 of CAUYLG010010145.1, read as the reverse complement.
TATTTAGAACCCCAGAGCACTTTAGCTTGCATTGGTAAGGCTTACTAGAATTCAGGTTCTGACTGCTGGGAAGGGCAATTTCTTTCTGGCTAAGGCTGGTCTAAATGCTTCCTCTGTGAGTGATGGCTGAGTTCTGCCCAGTGTTATTTTCCCCTGTGACAGGGCAGCATCAGGTTCCAATGGAAAATCTCACAATCACTGTAACTTCTGTCCCGCAAGCCCACAGATTCTTGCTCCACACACTATGAAGCTGCTGTTGGGGGATGCGGGAGGGGTGGTGACAGCAATTCAAGACTATCTTTCCTTTCCTCTTCATTGCCATTTTCAGTGATATGAAGATAAAACCAGGTACAGTGATCACTCACTAGATTTTGGTTCTTAGGAAGGTTATTTTTTGTGTGTGGATAGTTGCTCAATTTGGTGTTCCCACAGGCAGGATGACTGGTGAAGGCTCCTATTCAGTTATCTTGCTCTGTCTCCTTTCTTGCTCATTTTTTAACTGAATATTTTTTCTTTTTGAGTTTTTAAAATACTTAATATAGTCTGCTAGTAAGCCCATTATAAGGTGTATGATTTGAAAATATTTATCTTTCATTTCCTTACCCATGTTTCAAAAAAGCAGAGGTTTAAGTTCTTACAAAGTCCAATTTATCATTTTAACAAATGGATTGTGCCTTTGGTGTCTTATTTAAGAGATCTTTGCCTTACCAGAGCCATAAAGCTTCTCTTCTCTGTTTTTTTCTAGCAGTTTTTTAGCTCTGGGTTTACATTTAGATTTATGATTCATTTTAACTTAATTTTTGTATACAGTTTGAGGTATGGACCTTCTCTGACACATACAAAAGTCTGCAAATGTGTTTCTTAAAGATTATTTAGAATGTGCAAATATTTGCAACCCTATCAGTGAACTTTTCATAGTTTTTATATTAAAATTTATTGGTCCATCTTGCATAAATGTTTTGCAAAGGCGTGATATTTTGAAATTATGTATTGTTCATTTGGAAAATATTGGTTCACTGCGCTATGCAGATTTTCCAAATGTTAACACACTGCCCCACTACATTATAAAATAAAAAACAATTCTTAATAGTGCCAAGAATCACATAACATATCTTTATATATTTGTAAGCTGTCCAGCCCTTTGTGGGTCATACAACTTTTCCAAATTCTAACTTTTGCTTAAAAGTTCAAATGTTACCACTGGCATCAAATTTGAGTTCTACTCCTTGAAATGAGAGGCACTTTTGTCCATTTTCACACAGAAAAACCTGCCAAATATTGAAATATGTAAAACCATAGTTTATCTGACAGTTGTTCTTTAAGGTAAATATCACTTTCCATGAAAATAGTTGCTAGTTTGGTTTGCAATTCAATCACACAAATTTTTCCTTTCCAGGCAACCATCACACTTCAGTGCGGAACAGAAATGCTTTATGCATACTTCTCAATTTGTCACATGAAATAATAAAAAGGTGTATCATTAGGGGTTGAAATTTAATAAAATCAATAATTTTTAATCCTTGATTAAGGATATTCTTAAGTGGAACTGGCTTCCTTTTCCCTTTACATGAATCCATGTTGGTAAAGAACACAATTTCTACCACAACAGTTCTGTTTAGTGCCACTGTCTTGATTTGTGTTAAGGTGTCAGCAGTTTAATTCATCATTACTTTTGCACTTTCAGTGCACATGTCAACACTGTGAAAAAGATAAATCACATCTTAACATTATAAAGAAAATATTTTTTAACCTCACAGACCTCCTAAATAGGTCTCAGGGACTTCCAGGGGTTCATGGGCCACACTTTGAGATATTGAAAAAGTAAGGACAGTAAGAGAGAAGCAGTACCAGCTTTCAAAACATCACCTGGAGCTTCATTTCTTGAGTCCATCAAAAAAAACATAGCCAAGAAAAGAAACCTTCCTTAGAAGTCAAGTTACACTGGCCTAAGCAATTCCCCAGCAGAAGGCACAGGATGCAGGTCTGGTGACACAAGACTGAAAATGCCTTCTTATAAGGGGTAGCAGAGCTATGTCACTAGACAGAGCACACAGTTAATGCAGAAGCAGGGTGCCAGAAATTTGTGACTCAAAGGGAAAATGGAAAGTAAAAAAGCTTTAGAATGAAAAGTACGGAGTTAGGGAGGGATAGCATGGGGAGAAATGCCAAATATAGGGGATGGGGAGGAAGGCAGCAAACCACATTGCCATGTATGTACCTATGCAACAACCTTGCATGTTCTTCACGTGTACCCAAAAACCTAAAACACAATAAAATATATATTAAAAAAAAAAGAAAAGAAAAGTAAGGAGGTTTCAGAAGGACAAACACCTTTGGAGTGACTTGAGAACTAGGCATGCACCACTGTTGGTTTCTAAATGTTGCAAAAAGGCAGCAATTTATAAATGCCATTCTAAGAAGACAGTTTCCTGGAATTTATTATTTTATCCAAGGTATGATAATTGTCCATACCAGAAATAAAATACAGTGTACATAGAGGCTTTTCAGACTGGTAAGGGAGTATATAACAGAAGGGATGGGATTAGAGAACTTCTCAGTGCTGAGGAGGTCTCCAGGTCCTGCAGGACAGGACAAATTAAGGGCCACCATCTTTCCTAAAGGTTAGAAGTCCAATTTTAAACAAAAAGCTTACCAAAGGAAGTTGCTTTCCTTCATTCTTTTCAGAAAAAGAACTTTGAGGTTTAACTCTAGGTGATTTAAACCCAGAAGTATTTTGGCATTTAAATCTTGTATCTCTAATATAAACCTGTGGCTGATTTTTATACACTGGTATCAAGGCACTCTGATATGTTCATTTTTATGAAAAAATTTTAATCCTTCTGCCTTTGAGGGATATTCTGAGTAAATGGATAACCCAGTACATCTTAGATGTTTTACGACGGTAACAGTTGAGGAGTAAAGACTAGCACCCTTTCCTAGGTACTAGGCATTCTCATATACTTCTGTACACTTTTAAAAATTAGTGGATCCTATAGCCCCATGAGATAAGTGTTCAATTTTATAGAGGAGAAAATTTAGACTTTGAGAAGTTAAGTAGCCCAAGATGGCAGTTGCAATTGGAGCCTAGAATTAAACCAGGTCTGTCAGACTTTGAAGTCCATAGATTTGCCATTTTCATTGATTTTTGTTTTTGTTTTTGTTTTTGAGACAGGGTCTTGCTATGTTGCTCAGGCTGGAGTGCACTGGCGTGATCTCAGGTCATTGCAACCTTCGCCTCCCAGGTTCAAGCGACTCTCCCTGCCTCAGACTCCCGAGTAGCTGAGATTATAGGCACACACTACCATGCCAAGCTAATTTTTTGTATTTTTAGTAGAGATGGGGTTTTGCCATGTTGGCCAGGCTGGTCCTGAACTCCTGATCTCAGGTGATCTGCCCACCTTGGCTTCCCAAAGATCTTGGATTACAGGCATGAGCCACCATACCTGAACTCACTGGTAACCTTTTTTGTTTGTTTGCTTTAGCAAGATTTTATTTTCAATAAAACTTTAGGCAGACTACTAAAATGTTACAATTCCTCATATAGCAATGGCATCCATGAAATTCTAATCGAATATTTGAAGAACCTGAAAAGCTCTTCCAAAGGGCTCTCCAGATAGAAAACAGTTGCCCTGCAGCTGCCTCCACTACATACCACCGCAAGTCCAACATCTGCTACTTGCTTTTTCCACTTCTTTTTTAAAAAATTGGCTCCAGTGCCTAAGATTGTGCATGCCAATGCATGGAGCTTTTCCAATTTCTATCCAAGCAGAAGGAACTGCTTCTGGTTATAGCTACCTTTTGTAGCTTTAACTGCACCTGAGTGGAAAAGCCTCTGTTAGCAGAGCAAATAAGCCTCTTTCCTTGTTATCCAAACCAAAATACACATGTGGTTTTTCCACCCAGCCTGACTCTGAATAAAATTAGTTGCACTCTCAGAGGATTTGAGTGAAGCATTTTACCTAAAAGGAGAATTTAACATAAGTGTAACCTCTTCCACATATCACTACTGTGCTATACATCACTCATATATATGTAGTCCATGTTATACTATGCTGGGTGCTTTACATATTATACCAGCCTTCAGCTTCAGAGCTGAAAGTGGGGGCTGCACTACATTATTCTGCCTTAAATTGCATCTTTAAAAAATTTTAATGTGGGGCTATAAAAAGATTTAAAATGAGAAGAAAATTATGAGCAGGTTTGCATTTTAGAAAAATAATTTGTCAAGAATTCAATAATTAGACGGAGATAAGGCTGAGGCAAGAAGACCATTTAAGATACCCAGAAAAAGAGATAAGATATGAGGAATTACTCTCAACAGTTCAACAAGAGTGCAAAAGAGAGAAGTGAACAGTGAGAAGTCAGGAGAGAGGGAATCAGCAGGTCTTGATGCATAAAATAAGGAAGAAATAATTGAGTAAGAAATAATTGAGAAAGATTGCCTCGTCTTCTAGCTCTTGGTTCCACCACCCCAATAGGAAATAGTGAAGGAAAAGGCATATGCTGCTGCCTGAACATCCAAACAACATTGTATAACAGTGAAAGTACATGCAAAAGTGTTTCACACTTTTGTGTATGGTGTTCCACTGCCAGGGGCTAAACCAATATGCTGTCTATTCACAGTTCAAAAATAACTTTTTGGCCCAGTGCGGTGGCTCATGCTTGTAACCCCAGCATTTTGGGAGGCTGACGTGGGTGGATCACCTGAGTTCGGGAGTTCGAGACCAGCCTGGCCAACATAGTGAAACCTCGTTTCTACTAAAAATACAAAAATTAGCTGGGCTCGGTGGCATAAACCTGCAATCTGAGCTACTCGGGAGGCTGAGTGAAGCATGAGAATTGCTTGAGCCTGGGAGGCGGAGGTTGCAGTGAGCCAAGATCACTCTACTGCACTCCAGCCTGGGCAACAGAGCAAGACTCAGTCTCAAAAAAAAAACAAAAACCAAAAACCAAAAAACAAAAACAAAAAAGAAACACACCAAAAATAACTTTTTGGAGAAATGAGAATCAAATTGTATGAAATATTTTTATGGAATTGACACAATTATTTAATTTAACCTCATTTTATAAAGTATCTTGATAGTAATCTAAACTTATGTTCTGGGATAAACTCTATATAGTCATGATAAATTATGACTCCTTCTATTATAATGAGATAATATTTGGTAGGACTTTATAGACATCTTAGTGTCACTATTCATACGACAAGGGGCTTCTATTTTGTGTGTCCCATCCTTGTCATTTTGAATACTTGAACTCTACCTTTGTAAAATAAATAGGCATTTGGTTTTTGAAAATAAATAATTTACCAGAAAGATTAACTGTGACTCAGCATTTTTGAGAAGTATTTATTGAGAAGAAATTTCTAATATGTTTTTGTTCAGTTATTGCTCAGATATTTCTTCTTGCATTAATTTAGTAAATTTAATATGATGGTTAACTTTATGTTAACCACCAATGTGACTGGAGCAGGGTATGTCTACATACTGGTTGAACATTATTTCTGGGTGAGTCTCTGAGGATGTTATTGGAAGATGTTAGCATCTGAATCGGTGGACTGACTAAAGCAACTTGCCCTCCCCATGTGAGTGAGGATCATTCAGTTAAGTTAAGGGCCTAAATAGAACAAAGGTGGAAGTAGGATGAATTCACTTTCTGCTTGATGGCATGATCTGGGATATTAAGGCCTGGTTCTCAGGTCTTCAGACCCAGATTAAAATCTACACCACTGGCTAGAGGACTCTGAAAATGTCACTGGACTCGTGATGGGATAGTCACTGATCAATTTTGAAATAACAAAATAGAGTGATAGAGACAAAAGCCAAATTGAGAGGGCAGAGTGAGTGGGAGAATAGAGGAATAAGAAATAAATTATCTGCCTTTGAAAAGTGTATTGAGAATTTCTGGGTCAGTAGCTTGTGTGGGTGATGAGGTTGATAATTATGTTGTTCTAGATTAAGACTATATCTGCATGTTTATAGACAAAAGAAAAGAAGCCAAAGGAGAGAGAATGGAATGTAAGAAAAAGGAATAGTTGATGGAAAGCTCTGGAGCTGGAGAGGTGGGGCTAAAACTAAACATATGTGAGAAAAGGTGTATGAGTCCATATTCACGCTGCTGATAAAGGCATATCCAAGACTGGGAAGAAAAAGAGGCTTAATTAGACTTACAGTTCCACATGGCTGAAGAGGGCTCAGAATCATGGCAGAGGGTGAAAGGCACTTCTTACATGGTAGCAACAAGAGAGAATGAGGAAAAAGCAAAAGCAGAAACCCCAATAAACCCATCAGCTCTCATAAGACTTATTCATTATCACAAGAATAGCATGGAAAAGACCAACCCCAATGATTCAATAACCTCCCCCTGGGTCCCTCCCACAACATATGGGAATTCTGGGAGAAACAATTCAAGTTGACATTTTGGTGGGGACACAGCCAAACCATATCATTCCACCACTGGCTCCTCCAAATCTCATGTCCTCACTTTTTAAAACCAATCATGCCTTCCCATCAGTCCTCCAAAGTCTTCTGTCAGCATTAACCCAAAGTCCACAGTCCAAAGTCTCATCCAAGACAAGACAAGTCCCTTCCACCTATGAGCCTGTAAAACCAAAAGCAAGCTAGTTACTTCCTAGATACAATGGGAGTACAGGTATTGGGTAAATACAGCTGTTCCAAATGGAAGAAATTGGCCAACAAAGGGGTTACAGGGCCCAAGCAAGTCCAGTCAAATTTTAAAGCTCCAAAATATCTCCTTTGACTCCAGGTCTCATATCTAGGTCACAGTGATGCAAAAGGTGGACTCCCATGGTCTTAGGCAGCTCTGCCCCTGTAGCTTTGCAGGGTATAACGTCTCTCCTGGCTGCTTTCAAGGGCTGGTGTTGTGTCTGTGACTTTTCCAGATGCATGATGCAAACTGCCAGGAGGTCTACCACTATGGGTTCTGGAAGACCATGGGCCTCTTCTCACAGCTCCAATTAGGCAATGCCCCAGCAGGGACTCTGTGTTTGGGCTTCAACCCCACATTTTCCTTCTGCACTGCCCTAGTAGAGGTTCTCCATGAGGTCCCCGCCCCTGCAGCAAAGTTTTGCTTGGGCATCAGGCATTTCCATACATCTTCTGACATCTAGGTAAAGGTTGCCAAACCTCAATTCTTGACTTCTGTGCACCTGCAGGCTCAACACCACATGGGAACGGCCAAAGGTTGGGGCTTCCACCCTCTGAAGCCACAGCTTGAGCTATACACTGGCTCCTTTCAGCCACGGCTGGAGTGGCTAAGACACAGGGCACCAAGTCCCTAGGCTGCACACAGCATGGGGACCCTGTGCCAGGCTCACAAAACCACTTTTTACTCCTGGGCCTATGGGCCTGTAATGGGAGGGCCTGCCGTGAAGGTCTCTGACATGGCTTGGAGATATTTTCCCCTTGGTCTTGGGGATTAACATTAAGCTTCTTGCTACTTATGCAAATGTCTGAAGCTGGCTTGAATTTCTCCTCAAAAAATGGGTTTTTCTTTTCTTCTGCATCCTCAGGTTGCAAATTTTCTGAACTTTTATGCTCTATTTCCCTTTTAAAATGGCATGCTTTTAACAGCACCCAAGTCACATTTTGAATGCTTTGTTGCTTAGAAATTTCTTCTGCCCAATACACTAAATCATCTCTCTCAAGTTCAAAGTTCCACAAATCTCTAAGGCAGGGGCTAAATGCCACCTGCCTCTTTGCTAAAACATAACAAGAGTCACCTTTGCTCCAGTTCCCAACTAGTTCCTCATTTCCATCTGAGACCACCTCAGCCTGGACCTTATTGTTTATATCACTATCAGCATTTTGGGCAAAGCCATTCAACGAGTCTCTAGGAAGTTCCAAGCTTTCCCACATTTTCCTGTCTTCTTCTGAGCCCTCCAAATCGTTCCAACCTCTGCCTGTCACACAGTTCCAAAGTTGCTTCCATATTTTCGGGTATCCTTTCAGCAACACCCCATTCTCAGTACCAATTTGCTGTATTAGTCCATATTCCTGCTGCTGATAAAGACATACCCGAGACAGGGAAGAAAAAGAGATTTAATTGGAGTTACAGTACTACATGGCTGGGGAGGCCTCAGAATCATGGCGGAAGGTGAAAGGCACTCCTTACATGGCAGCAAGAAGAGAGAATAAGGAAGAAGCAAAAGCAGAAATCTCTGATAAATCCATCAGATCTCTTGAGACTTATTCACTATTACGAACATAGCACGGGAAAGATTGACCCCTATGATTCAATTACCTCCCCCCTGGGTCCCTCCCACAACATGTGGGAATTCTGGGAGATACAATTCAAGTTGAGATTTGGGTGGGGACACAACCAAACCAAATCAAAAGTGCAAGGTGTACAGAAGATGCAAGCAGAATACATTATATGCTGGTATGGAAGAAAAAAAATAAGCCAAAATAAAGAAAAACATGGAATTAAGCACTTTCTTCTGGTTTTTAGGTAGAAAGAAATCTGCGAGAGCTAGCATCAGATGGCATCTAACTCAATCAGGAGATAAAACAGGAAAACATTTTACAAGGAGTCAGTGAGAAAGGAATTCCAAGATGGAAAGCAGCAAAGAGGTCCAAGCTTAAGACTTGCTAGTGTGAATTACTTGTGATCTCAGATAGCTTATTGAAATTATTCAAAATGCTTTGTCACCCTGAGTGGTATGATAGGAGCTGCCATGGATGATCAAATGAGTGGGAGATTGTAGACTGCCAGTGAGGGCAATATTGACAGGATTAATTCAAGATTCAAAACCAATAGAGATGGGACTAAAGCCAAAAATGGGAAATTGTGTAAATGTTAGGAAAGGGAGGGAAGAACAGATTAACAGATTGTGGTCAGGAATAATGAGTGTTGGGTGTTTATTTAGCCCTTTTAAAGTGCTTAAATATGTATGAGTTTCTTTAAGCAAAGATTTAACAGGCAAGTATTTTTTTTTCCACAGTGCTTTTCTAGCAATAAAAACGGAAAACAAAAGCTGAATGAGTGTCTTTTTTTCTCATTTGTATTGACCCTTTCTTTCATGGATAGCCTATAGAATTCCTCTTTCATCATTAGATGACCACCCTACATTTGTAATGGGCTATACTGACGGATTTCATGGTGGCCAACTAGAAGTAATAAACTTGAATTGTATTCACAATGATAAATTCAGTGTATCAATGGTTAGAATAACCTGAACCCAGAAACTGGAAAGTGAAAGAGGTATAACTTAATATTCATTGACCCTAGGAAAGTTACTTAACTTATATAAGACTCAATTTTTTCATCTATAAGTGAAAATAATATTAGTCATCCTAAACAAATATAACAATTGGAAAAGATAATATATGTAGAATGTTTAGCATGGCTCCTGGAACAGAGTACATGTTCTCTAGATCATACCTGTTGTTAATTTTGTAGTTATTGTAGTATTCCTCTCTTCATTTGTTAAATTCATAAGGGACTACTAGGTACGAATTGTTCTCCTAAATACTCAATATATAATGACATGGGAGACTGGATTATTGGCCTCAATTATTTACTACTCGCTATGTTTGTACTTTTTGCTACGTTTCTTTCTGTGCTTTCTACAAAAGGCAAAGTGAACCTCCCCACTGAGACTTTGGTGTCAGTAAAGTGGCTTGCTTTGGCTAATAAAAGATGGGCTGAAGTGTCAGTGATCCAGTTCCAAACCTAAGCCTTAAGAAGCATAAGCATCATATGCTCGCTTCTCCTTTTTATATTGTCACAAGTACAGTATGCCTTAGCCCCAGAGCTCACATAGCCAGAATCCCACCTGCAGCAAATAGTCAAACTCAGACCCACAGCTTGACTATTTGCTAGTCAAATCAACACAATCTAGTCAACACAGTCTAGTCAGGAGATAGTCAACTACGGGTTGTATGTAAAATCCAATCTGTGACTTGTCTTTGTATGGCTCACAAGCTAAGTTTTTGCATTTTAAAAGAGTTGTTAAAAATAAAAAAAAGAAGTACATGTGACAAAGACTGCATATGGCTTACAAAGCCTAACATTTACTCTCTGAATTAAAACCAAAAAGTTTGTAGACCCCTGGTATAAATCACCAACACACAGACAACCAGCAGACCATGAGCAATCCCCACTATCAGCAGAGTTGCTTCTGCCAACTTCCAGTCATGAAAGAAGTAAATGCTTATCGTTGTATTGAGGAAGGAGACCCTTAAGTCTCTTAAGCTTCTAAGACCCCTTCCTCTAGACTTCTACATTGCATTTCAATAGGAGAAGTAAAGGCTGGCAGATCAGGCACTACCCTTAATCGCACTCCTGTAGATCGCAGGCATGCTATGGAGGAATCTTTCTGGAAGGCATTGTTATTGCTTAAACACAATCAAATCCCCACCTAGTCATGTACCCCATGCCTACTTCATGGATCAAGACCCTTTGACATGTAATTTCTAGACTTGTAAGCCTTTAAAAGGGCAAGGATTTTCTTTGTCGAAGAGCTTGGTTGTTAAGGTATTTTCACCTGCCACAACTCCTGGCGGAATAAATCACCACTTTCTTCCCTGTTCGGAGTTCAAGAGGTATGTTTGCGGCCGCTCCTGCTTCAGTATCTCATTGTGGTTGTTTTGCAGCATTATTGTGACAAAAGCTAAGTGATAGAAATGATGAGCAAAAATATAGATGGTCCCTACCCTCACGAAGCACATATTTTGGTTGAGGAGACAGAGAGCTGCTAAATACAAACTCATAAATTCAAGATAAATGCCATGAGCAGAGATAAGGAAGACTGCAGGTTAAAAATGGAAATTGTTTGTTTGAAATAGGAACTGAAATGAATGGAGGGTGAAGTGATTAGAAATACGTAGTAGAATTACTGGACAGATTTGAAAGCCCAATTATTGGTGATCATGAATTTAGAATAATACCCATCTGTCCTGTGTTCTATTTATACTATAGTGGTGAACAGTTTAGGGAGGTAGAAGGGTGAAAACACATTATTTGTTTCATCCAGGATTGGATTTTATAGCAAGGGTATGATAACAGAACCAGAAGATACAATAACTTAGCATATTGTGAAGTGGTTTTGAGATATGAATGGAACCTGAGCCCCAAGAAAAGAGCTGATCAATTGGGAAAATGTTAAAAAGGTCAGAAGCTGAAAAGTCCTAAAGAATTTAAGGAACAGGTTGAATAAGTGCAGTTTACAATGAAGCCAAAAGAACCTGAGTTTGTGGTCAGAACATGTGTCTGTATTGATGAGTGTTTTACAAACTTAATTATGGAAATTCTTTCTTTTTTTCTCTCTCTCTTGCATTCTCTCTCTAGCCCCCTCTGATTTCTTTCTTTCTGAACATTACAGTACACACATTTCTTGGAAGATCTTCATGTGTGTGTGAAATACTAAATTATGAGTTTTTTACACTCAATTATGTCACCCTAGGAGCTCATCTTAGTTTAATTTTTAAAAATTTAAAGTGCATATTAGTATATTAAAATTAAGAATTCCAGAGTAAAGAGTCTTATAAAACTTTGCTTAACTCAGCATTTCATATACTTTTTTGAGTACCAAAATATTTTATTGCATAGTACCCATTAATATCCTGCAGAAGAAATCTTTTAGTAAAGAATGGTGTAAGCAAATTAATTGTATTAATGTGGCTGAGGAGATAATGTGTCAACAGGAGGATAAAAGCATTCATGGAATCAAAAAGAGGAGACCCAGAGCAATCTATTCACTGACTCATGTATCCAACATTTTCTGGGCCCACACTACTGTCACTTACTGTTGAACATGAAGTTGAATAAGACATCACCTTTACCCACAGCTAATTAGAGAGACAGAGATACAAACAAAAATTACCACAAAGAATGGTGAGGACAAATAAAGGCCTACACTGATTTCTCTCCCAGGAAGTAGACTAATATCTCTACCAGATTCTGTGATTGGGGTATGGCAGGGCTAAAGGAAAGATAAGAAAATGCTTTTAGAAGGAAGTCATACTTAAATTAGTTTGTCATATCTGTAGTTGACTTTAAAATAATTGAACACAGAGTAATAGTAATTGCTAGCTGGCTTGTGTTTCAGTTCTGGAGGTAATCGGAATTGGTGCAAATCCTATTTCCAGTGGTGGTTAGTTTTCATGTGAAAGGCCTCATTCCAGTGGTGGCCACTAAGTCTTCCATTATCCATAACTTGATCAAGGTTCTAAGCCCTACTGCTTAGCATAAGCAAATCCACTTTTAGTATTGAATTTAGTGGTTTTTATTTATCATGAAAAATGTGACACAGAGGCTCTCAGTGAAATTAAATGTATTCAAGATTGGCTAAAACATGTTTGAAACAATTCCCATCCTTTTGTAAATAAGATCTGAAGGACTTATCTTTAGTAACAAAGCTTCCAAAACCCTTCCATAGAAATCCTGCATCCATTCATTATTAGAAAGTTTTCCTGTCTCACTCATCTGCATTCTCATGGAAAGTTGTGTGGTTTTACAGGGAATACAAACTTGATTGTATTTAATTGTGAAAGACCCTGTGGACATGGAGGAACAGCAGGATTGTCATGGAAAGTACAAAAGGAGAGCCTGAATCAAAAGAATGCAATCTCAGAAAGAGGCTCAGAGAAGCAAAGGTAAATTGACAGTAGTAGTGGAAATTGAATACACATTTATTTAAAATATAAATTAATTCAAAATAAAATATTTGAAAGGATTTGATTAGTGCTATGATTGTTTTAGGCCTCAGTTTACAACTAATCAAAATAATACTAATGTTCACAAATCATCCAGGTATTCAAATCTTTTCAGAAATATGTACAGAGTTGAGTTCAGTGGTCTCAAAGAGTAAGCCAGGAACTCTACGCAAAAGTACTTTCATAATGATACTAACATTTCATTTGTCTTTTCTTGTTCTCTCCTTGAGTGTATAGTGGCATTTTCCAGAAGCTATACAACATATGACATTACAACAGATTGAATGCAGAAGTAGATATTCAAATGAGCTATCTTCTATTAAATCAGAGAGTAAGGAGACTTGCAAAAGGTAAAACAAATAAAAATCCTTTCATGTATGTTTTTTGTTTTGGAAAATAGTTGTTTTTCACAAGAAATATTTGGCTTACAATAATCTATAGTGGATATTTTGTTCTTAATGAATTGATAAAAATTTTGAACATTTTAAGTTTTAATTTTTAATATGGTAATTAATAGATATAACGCACATAAACCAAAGTTCTTTGAGATGCTTAATAATTTTCTAGAGAGTAAAGAGGTTTTGAGAACAAAAAGGTTAAGAACCTCTGTTCTAGTCAAATAAAGCTTTCAATATTTGACATTATTTATTTATTTTCTTCTATCTAAAATAAACTAAACCGCAGGAAAACATTAGTCTCACATGTATGCCTTAGCTATTGCAGGCCGAGACTGTTGATCTAAGAGAGTCTGAATATACTATGAATCTGCACTTCATTTTTTTATTTGAATGAGATGGTGTCTCAATGGCATTAGCATGGAGGAAGAAACCTATTTACTCTTTCTATGACGGTAAATTTATCTTTTTAATGACTTGGCATATACAGCATTTATTCCATAGTATTATATGAATTTCCAAGTCCTGAAATTTAAAGGAATTTATGTTGATTGTTAGATTCTCAGAAGTAACTTGAAAAGTCACTACACATTTACATGATTATGAACTGAGCTTTCACAAAACTCCCAAAGGCACCAGATTCCAGAGACTTAAATCTTAATGGTGAATTTCTTCACAATGACAGACGGTAAAACAGCACAGAGATAAAATATAAGATCTGCCCAGATTGAATAAGTTCACTTGAATGTAAGGTACCATATGCATTGCTTTGACTTATGTGGAGAATTCATGGCCATGCATTTGTTGACTGCTATCCAGAGAGCTGACAGCTGCAGATGGATCTTCCTGCTGTTAATAGTCCACAAGTGCAAAGGAGCCACCCAGTATATTTTAAAAACATGGGCTATTTCAGCAGAAAATGGTATAAGGCTTGTTTTCTTTTAGGATATATTTACCATTAAAATAAAAATAATGCAATGGAATTACACAAAGAACTGTCTCCCATCCATCCCAGCTTGCAAGGTGAATCTGTTACTCTTCTTTTTCCAGTTATAGATGAAAAGAAAAGAAAGAAAACAATACATCTTAAGCACTCTGATCTTTCTCTCCTTAAGTCTTGTTATATGAAGAATTTGGGTAGAGGGTTGGGGAAGGAGAAAGCTAAGCAACTAAAACAAATTTAATGTTTTTAAAATATTTTTTCCCACAGACCAGATTGCAATTTACAATCTTGCTATTCCGTCAAATGCAATGACACTTCACAATGCTGCCTAAATGCAAAATTGGCCAGGTTTAACATAATAGCTGGCTGCATAAAACACGAGATTGCAAATGTCATCATGGGAAAGAGATGATGAATGGCTGTGGGATATTTATATACACTGTATAGATATGTTGACGAAACTGCTTGATGGAAATCTGTTAAAACTGATTATTTTAGCTACATATTTGGACGAAATGTGGCTTTTTGTATTGTAGGCATCTGGTATCCTAAGGTCTCCTACAGTGGCATCACTCCTCCTGCTTCAGACTTTTCTCCTCAGTAATCATTCTGTTTGCATGACTGTTGCTCTGTGCCCCGAAGCAAGACAGTGACTCACATCGGGGCTGATGAGGGCACTGTTGAGGACTTAGCCTCTGTTTCTAGGTGACCTGCCCAGAAATTCTTTCTTTCATATCACCTCTGTGTCTAAAAGATTGCTGGGCTTGGCTAGAATGTCCAATACCTTAATCATCTGCCTACCTCTGAAATGTCTTCCAGGAAACAAAGTAACATTTAGGATGTGAAAGTTTTCAAATGATCTGAGCACTATAATAATGATAAACTCACTCTTAGTCATTTTTGGGGCTTTGATTTAAACAAAGAATAATATTCAAAGTAGATTATTTCAACTTTCCTCTGCGATATAATGTGCTATGCAACAAAAATCACTAAGAAGGTGAATTTTTTCACATAGAATCTTAGTATTATCAATAATTGCTAATCTTTATATCATGCTTACTATGTGCCAAGCATTGTTTTCATTTAATCCTTATACTATATATACAGGATAGCCTCATTGTTATATTCATTTGAAAGATGAAGAAATAAAAAAGTTAAATAACTTTACTAGGGCTACATAGCTAATAAGTACAGGATCCAAGATTCAAACCCAGAATGGCAAAGATTGCATGCTTTTAACTATAATGCTTCTATTAGTTCATTCTTGTACTGCTAACAAAGACATACCTGAGACTCTATAATTTATAAAGGAAAGAGTTTAATTGACTCACAGTTCAGTATGGCTGGGGAGACCTCAGGAAATCTACAATTATGGCAGAAGCAGAAGCAAATACGTCCTTCTTCACATGGTGGCAGGAAGGAGAATTGCCAAGCAAAAGGGTAAAAGTCCCTTATAAAACCATCAAATCTCATGAGAACTGATTCCCTATCATGAGAACAGCATGGAGGAAATGCCCCCATGATTTAATAACCTCCCACCAGGTCCCTCTCATGACATGTGTGGATTATGGGAACTACAATTCAAAATGAGTTTTGGGCATGGACAGAGCCAAACCATATCAATGCTATATATTTCCTTGACAATAAATAACACAAACATAAAAAACATAATGCCACATTTTAATACCACATACAGGAACTAATTTCATCTTTTGACCTAAAGGTCCTTTGACTGGGAGTTAACATTGTGCTGGAGAATGTGAGATAACCCAAACCGAAGCGTCGGCAGATGCATCAGTCAGAATAGTCTAGGTTATCTTGTAGAAGTGAGCAATCTCATGATCTTTATGGCTTAAGGCAAAAAAAAAAAAAAAAAAAAAAAACCATGGTTAATTTCTTACTCATTTTCCACATCTATCACAGGCTAGCTGAGGAGGCTCTGCTCCACATTCTGTAGTGCTCAGAACAGAACCCAGGATGACCCAAGACTTGGCATCCACTCCATGTGGCATGATGCAAGGAAGAAAGAATGTGACAGAATATAAGCCAGTTATTAAAACTTCTGCCTGAAGATGATATATGTCATTTCTCTTACATTTTGTTAGCCAAAGTCACATTTAAGATGTGAGAATCCTAAATGAGAATAACAAAAGAGAGTCACATTGCCTAATTTAACTCTAAAAGATAATCACATTGCCTAACTTAACTCTGAGGGGGCATGAAAGTACAATTCCTCTCCTTGTCCAGAGGTAAGGGAAAGTTGGGATATATAGAAACAGTCCTCAGGACAATCACAGCTGGGTCAGTTATAATGTTGAGAAGTGGGGAGTTGAGACAGCAAAGAATCTTCTTTCATAAAGGTCTGGGAACATTGAACCATGATAAATGAGTCAGCTTAGTCACAGCTTGTCACTTCTTCGAGACAACTTGTATGCCCACTCAAAACTCGGCTAAAAGCCCTGCTACACACTCTCAAAACCACTCAGTCCCCTTTCATATGACTTATTATATTGGTCATTTTCTATTCTCTTCTGCATAGGATTTTATATATTATCCCTGAAGGCAGAGAATAAACTTATATTGGTTTATTCTTTCACACTGCTGTATTCAACCATCCTCCACTCCATCTTGCCACTTCAAGATTCAAATCAGTCCAATAAATATTTATTAAGGCAGTAAATATATATTAGAATAGGAGGAGTAAACAGTAAAAGGAATCTGTACCTGGTACACACTGGCTTTTGGAGCCAGTTTTCATTAGGTACCTTAAATGATTAAATAGAACCATCTTCTCAGTGTAAGGTGTAGCATTATTATTATTATTATTTTGAGATGGAGTTTTGCTCTTGTTGCCCAAGTTGGAGCCCAATGGCACGATCTCAGCTCGCTGCAACCTCTGCTTTCTGGGTTCAAGTGATTCTCCTGCCTCAGCCTCCCAATTAGCTGGGATTACAGGCATGTGCCACCACCCCTGGTTAATTTTTTGTATTTTTAGTAGAAACAGGGTTTCACCATGTTAGCCAGATTGGTCTCGAACTCCTGACCTCAGGTGATCCACCTGCCTCAGCCTCCCAAAGTGCTAGGATTACAGGCATGAGCCACCGTGCCCAGCTGAAGCTTAGTTTAACTTTTGAGGCAAAGAAAAGTTTCTCTCCTTCTTGCCCACCAACAATTAGGGCACCTTAAACAGCAGATCAGGCTATCATTCCAAAAATAGACCTTAAAGGAATAAAGATACACAGGGCCAGGAGTGTTACCTTATCAACATGAATTACAATCAAAGTAAATCTTTCCTGGTTTTATATATAGAGAGACTTCGAAAGTCAGAAGGTAGCCTTTTCAAAAGGGAAGAACAATGAAAAACAATGGAGTAGAAAGAAGAGTCTGGAGGTGAGATTGACTATTCTGGAATCTATAAATGCCGCCATAAGCCTCAGCTTACATTCACTCATTCAACCCAAGACCTTCCATTACGTCTTGATTATGTATTTGATGCCCATCACGTTCTGAATACCTTTACAGAAACCATGGACACTACCCATAAATCATGAAGGAGACTGAAACCTGATACAAGGAAATAAAAGCATTCTGTCTGGCCTTTTTAAAATAACTTCGTCACCTATTGTTTTTCCACCACTTAGCTGCTGTCACCGTCATAAACTGCAGAGAGAAAGGTTGAGATTTAATCTACCTTCACCTGAGAGAGAACAGTTAATGGATTTTAAAGCGCAAAACATAACACACTCTCTTTTGTTTAATCTAAAAAGCAATGCATTGTATATCATGTAATACATGAGTTACTAGGTCATGTGCAAGTTTGAGGTAATTACTAATATTTAAACTCACATTTCTATGATAATTTAAAATCACAGCACATTTATTTTTCATCTGAATGAGTCTCTTTAGAAACCTAATAGTATTAAGTCAAAGTGATGCGCTGTTCGTAAAAGATGAAGTAAAGCCTTTCTAACCAGAGAGCCTCTTCTTTAAGCCAATTGTACATGAAAGAACAATGTAGGAAGCTTCTGGTTTTCTTAAAGCAGTCAGGCATCATAAATTATGCTTTCTGTCTGACCTCATATAAGACAGGATTATCTCAAAGGAGAAGCAAAGTAAATAATAAAAACTCAGATTTAGCAGAATTCTGCGAAAAGGTGGGGAAAAAATCACTGATATGCTTAATTCCTCTGTCTTTTCCTATCAGGTTCTGTATTGTCTATAGGGAAAGTACTAGTTTGTTAAAAAACAGTTACAGGAGTTTAGGGACTTTTTTCTATGTTGTTTTCCTTAATCAACAAAGTTACTTGAATCAAAAGGAAATCTTTTTCCACGAACACAATTGGAAATGTAGGATTACCTTAAAAGAGGAAAATTGTGCCTTTTTAGCACAGGGCCATAAAGCAAAATGTAAAACTCAAAGAGTTTTTTTCTAGAAAAAGGCAAGCCATCTTTAGAAAAATATCTACATTTTTATACCTTGAATATGAAGTTTCCCAATGTCAAGGTTATACTTTCACTATTTACTGTTTGATGAATCAAGGAGTAGAGGCATTTCTCCATAATACAATTATTCTCATGGTTATTTGTTAGAAACAATCTACAATATCACAAGGACAATCATCAATATTTGCCTATGTTAATGTTATATGCAAATATCCTGCATTTTTGTGTGCAATAATACGCATATTGCATTAACATCTAAACCAATAGTGACAAAATCTTTTTTCTGGTGTTTATCAAAGCTTATTATTAACTAATGCATTGGTTTAGACAGTTTTACATTATATGGAATGCTTTATTTTCAAAACCACTTCTCAGTACTACTTTTTACATTACGAATTAAACAGCTAATGTTTAATTGAGTAAATAGAGATTTAATTGGTTGTAAAATGGAAATATTCTTGGTGGAGCTTAAGGAGCATTTGATTTAGTATGAAAGTTGGATTCTTACCCTGGCCTCACCAGTTATAGGACTAGTAATAGGACTCAACAAACAACGAAACTACATAAATTTCAGTTTTCTCATCTGTAAAACATATAATAACTAACTCATACAGTTTTGTGGGGACTGATTTTACATTCATTATATCCCACTGTCTTAGTCTGTTTTCTGGTGCTTTAACAAAGTACCACAGACTGGGTGACTTACAAATAAAAGAGATTTAGTTGGCTCATGGTTCTAGGGGCTGCAAAGTCTGAGAGCATAGTGCCAGCATCTGGTGAGCATCATGCAATGGTGGAAGGCAGAAAGCAGAAGCAAGTACACAAGACAGAGCATCTGAGGGCTGAACGTATCCTTTTAGCAGGAGCCCACCCCTGGGATAGCTAACCTACTCCTAAGATAGTAACATTCATCCATTTATGAGGTCAAAGTCCTCATGACCTAACCACCTCTAAAAGTCCTGCTTCTTAATACCATCGCAATGGCAATTACATTTCAACATGAGTTGTAGAAGAGACATTTAAACTACAGCACCCTCTCTATATGTCAAGGGTTTGCAGTGGATAAGAAGGACATACAGAGAATAGTATGAACATATCTTCCGAAGAAAGATATAAATGACTAAGCATCACTTTGGTCTGTCAGCTTCCTGAATGACAGGACAAAAATGGAAATAGGGAGAATTATATAGACTAACAAGATAAAGAGAAAGTAGGATAAAAGTAGGCTGAGTTCTTGAAAGCTACAGATGTTTTCTTATTATCGGATTCTTCATTTTTTTTTTTTTGCATAGTCAACTCAATAATATAATGGACAAAATAATTGAAGGAGAATTAGAAAAAGTTTTTATGTGGCTTTTCTATTGATAAAAGCCAAGGGCACCATTTAAACAACTCAATAAAGGTAAAGTTAAACGTGATTCAACTTCCTGATGACTTAACACTTTAGATAAATACTAGAGGTGTGGTCACACCAACCTTCACTTAACTTTGATAAAGAGTTCCTTCTCAGTCCCCTTGATAGGAGCTAAACAGAAGATAATTTTTGTTTCCTTAGCAAGAGCATATTTGTCCAAATAGTTTGGAAATCTGGTTAGACAAGGCTGTCTTGAGAATGCAAGTGTAATAATTTCTCAAATATCTCCATATATATATGTATATGTTTTATATTTTACTGTATTTGTTTTCTATTCAATCAGGATCATCCATTTGCCTTTGAAAAACTGGGATACATGAAGCAGAAATACAGTGAGAAACAAAGAGAGGATAATAAGAGTTGGGTATACAAAACAGGATTCGTGAGTCACAAGAATATCTAGTTTTCAAATCCATAATTTAGAGAAAGGGAACATAAAGGAACATGATTTTCTAATTGTTTTAATCATCTGTTTACATATGAAGAGTAAGGCCTTGCCACCTATATCATAGAGTTTACTGTATGCCAGAGTTAGAGGGAATGTTCTAAGTTCTTGTCATAGAGGAACTGGGGAACGGGGAATAAAGTTAACTACTTCTGCTCTGGGGATTGTGAGACATACTCAGGAGGCTGTCAGTCATGCCGCAAATGCCAGATGTGATAGGCATTTGATAGGCTCAATCAGAAGCTGAGAGCAGAGGAAATTTTGCCATGTTCTCTGCTTGGCATCAGGGACCAACTACCATTCCACCTGGGGTAACCTTGCACCAACAGATGGTGCCCGGCATGGAAGTAATCTAGAGATTCCTATGTAGCCCAGGAGGGTCCTAGAAAGAAGTTGAAATTCTGGCTGGGAAATGTGCTAGAGGTCCTGCCAGAGAAGTTGTCTTGGGTCTGAAGGTTTAACTGCAGTTGTCCAAGGGTCCTAGTAGGAGTCAAACCAAAGGGAATCTGGAGTGCAGGACACAAGAGATGATTGTCAAAGTCCCTGAAGACAAAGAGGAGGCTCTGGGTTATATTAGCCAGAGGGATTCAGCAGCAGATGCCAGCAGGTTACACAGAAAGGTTGTTGGCATGCCTGAAAATCTCATATTTTCCCTCGTTGATGCTCAGAAAAATCTCAAAAGAAGAAAGAGCAAAGAGGAAACAGTGCTGGTCCTGATTTAAACTTTGAAATGACAAAAGTTGTGCCAAATCCAAAGCTTTTTAACCAAAACCAGATACCATTTATTGCAATTTTAAATTCAATGTACATTTAATCCCACTGTGATGAGGCTCGCAAGGAAAGTTGGGATCAACTATAAAAAAAAATAAATGTTCATCACTTTAAAACATGTGAGTTGTGTGGATAAAATATTGACTCAGAGAAGTCAAGAAGACTAAACAGTAGCTTCTTAATTCCGGTGGAAGAAATGACCTTTTCATCTTCTATGCTGGAGCACATGGCCAGGCTACTTAGAAGCAGCCTAGGGTCCTTCTGCAGGAAGAAGGTTAGATCCATGTAGGCTTTCCAATAAACGTTCGACTGAAACTTCACACTCATACCAGAGAATGCAGTAGAAAACGTTTTGGCTTAAAAACATTTCACAGTGGGAGAACAGTCCCCCACACTGGCAGCAGAAAAACTGCAGCGAGTCTTCTACGAAATGTCTGATTTAAAGCAGCATTGATTCTCAGTGTGCCTGCGAAGAATAGTTAGCTGTGAAATGTATCTCCAGGAAAGAGAATTGAGTTCAGTTGCTTGACAGAGTTACTTCAACTGACCAATTGAATTTTGAAGAAAGTTTAGCGAAGACAATAATCGTAGTTTTGCATTAATTAAAGTTGAGCTACTATATCTGTTTGTAGCCATATACAAGACCCACTGCTTCCGGGGGATGCTTCTGGTTTATGATAATAAAATTTTGTTATTAACATAAAGGTAAACACTTATCTTCCCACTTTTCTGTTGTAAAAGGGCATATTCAGGACTTACATAAAAATAATAAGCATATTAAAAGGGTGTGATAAAGAGAAGGTGGGTTTCTGGTGATTTAATAAAATAATGTTTCAGAAAGCACCTGTCAAGACACGTTCCCCTCCCTACACATCCCCAGGAAAACAACGTTTGCCGAATCTAAATTTATTTCTACCAAATGCAGGGAAAGTTTTGGAGTTGGACAGACCAGGATTGAATTAAATGCTGCTGTATGACATTGTTCAGGTTATTTCTTGATGTAAACATAGCTGAAAAATAGGGTTAATTTTCCAATACTTCTGTGGGTTTCTGTGAAGACAAAGTGAGAAAAACATATTAAAACCTCTAAACATGGCCAGGCATAGTGGCTCATGCCTTTAATCCCAGCACTTAGGGAGGCTGAAGCAGGCGGATCACCTGAGATCAGGAGTTCGAGACCAGCCTGACCAACATGGAGAAACCCGTCTCTACTAAAAATAGAAAATTAGCCAGCCGTGGTGGTGCATGCCTGCAATTCCAGCTAGCCAGGAGGCTGAGGCAGAAGAATCACTTGAACCTGGGAGGCAGAGGTTGCAGACAGCCAAGATCACACCACTGCACCATAGCCTGGGCAACAAGAGCAAAACTCAGTCTGAAAAAAAACAAAAACAAAACAAAACAAAAAAACCCTCCATACATTTGGCACATAGTGGATGTTTTATAAATGCTAGTTCTGTCCCTTATACCTACCATAATATGATATTGGCTAATGTTCTGGCCACAAATCTAAAATCTTTCGAGGAATTCCAGTAAGGATTCATTACTAAATATCAAAATATTTTGGCCAAGAAACTCTGATTTTGAAATTTTTCATCCATTAGCTTTTAAACATGTTTGAACACAAAAGAAGGATTAAGAATTATATAGACATTTCTGTCTCCTTAAACAAATTCCGTAAGAAGGGATTTGTTTTTCTCTTTAAATAAACAAAAGGGAAAAAATTAGATTAAAAAACCTTTTGTTTAACTTTTAAAGTATATTTTTTATTTAAGCAGTTTGGAGTACATGACAACAAAAAATAAAGGTATTCAAACAACGGTGCCAAAGCAGCATCTCTTTTAAATTGTTATGAATTACTAGTTGTGTGAATATGTTTGGAGACCAGTTATTTTGCCTTAATTTAATGACTGAGATACTCAGGCTCTGCTCTGTAGACTGGGAAATGAGTGATTAATTTTTTTCCCAACAAGCTAATCACTCAGCCCTTAGATACTGATTCTGAGAGCTTTGTTCCCATGTTCAACAAGTAGACATTGAAAAGATTTTTTCCTCCTTAAATATTTAACTCAGTGACTTCATTGGCTTGGCTACACTAGCTGTGTAACATTGGGAAATTCATTTAACCTTTTGGGAGAGTTTTTTATTCCTTTATATATGAGAATATGCCAGATTAGATGGACTTTAATGTGTCTTCTCCATCTAAAATACCATGAATCTCCATGGAACAGTCTGTGTGGAGAAAGAAACGGCTGGAGTTGGCAACCAGCTACTGGATTAAAAAGGATATGAGCTGAAGATTGTTCCAGCTTCACTTACTTTGAATATCAGAGAGATGCTTGCCTGCCTCATTTGATTTCAGTGCCTGCTATGTGTCCAGCAGTGGCCAGACTCTGGGAATCCAAGGCAAGCCATCTTCCATCCCCGCCATAGGCTTTGAAGTTTATTGAGAGGCACATATAAATCTAATAATTTCCCTCAAGTTTGTATACAATTTAGTTGGAGCAGAGAGAGAGCTTGAGGATACTCATAGTATCACAAGTAGGTAATTGAAATGAGAGTTTGTACATGTCAAGGAATGTCTCTTTTAGAAAATGTTCTCTTTTCAAAGCTGTTATCAGTGTTTTTAGGTTAGAACTAAGTCCACTGTGCAGAGGGCAGCCACATCTGAGACTTCTGTTCAGTATGCTATTGTGCAACGGGTTACGCTCAGTTTCTAACGATCATCAACTGGAAACCAACTTCATTAGTCACTGAGTAATTACTAACACTCTCATGAATAATGGTCAAGGTAATTTTAGAAACAGCCATTTAGCTGACACATCAAAGGTGACCAAACATGTCTCACAAAGTAATGACTCTGACCAGTGAAAAATTAAACCACATCCCTGCATCAATTTGTTTTCAGATAAGTTAATGGAGTCTCCTACAGAATAGGTTTTATTTTTACTTTTCTGGCTTCATTTATATGACCTTGATTGGGATAGAGGAAATGTTTTCAGATAAAAGATTGGCAATGATGCTGTCAGTGATTCTCAAATTTGTTATTTTAGTGACCTTGTGGAAGCTCACTGTGACCCGCCAAGCTTAAAAATCACCTTTTCCCTGACGAAAGCAGTAATGCAATTTTTTTTTTGCTTGCTTAACTGCTTAGAAAATTATTAGATGTTCTCACCTGAAAAGTGGTGTTAAAATATTGGGATTTGGTGGAAAAGAAGGGTGATGAGAGAAAAGGAGTGTTAGAGACCAAGACATGTATAAGAGAGAAGAGGTCAACTGAAAAAGTCAGGGTAGGAAAACAGAGAAGATGGAAATACTGCTGGTGTGGATTTAAAGGAACACAAAAGAATGCTATAAAAGCACTCTACATTTCTCAGCTTCAGTTACAATATCCCTAAATTATATAAATGAATTTGAAGCTATAAACCAAACTCAATTATTTTTTTGATAACAACAGACTAATAATACTGACAGCATTTTTGCCTGTGTATTCCCTTATCCAGTTTAATCGTATGGCCCACCATTAATTACATCACTAAAACACTGACAAATACTTTTATTTCTCTTCTCACTTTCTTCTCACTTATAGTCAGCTGGCAAAACTTCAGTTCTACGTTGGTCAAATACGTCTGCCTACTCCACACCTGCACCAGAAAAGCACACTGTCACATTTTATATTTATGATCCCAAACTCCCAAATGCCAATCCATGATGCTTTGCAATTCTACTATCAGGTTCAATTTACTCTCCAATGCCATCTCTGTCTTCAAACTTCCATCAGTTTTGTTGTCTTCACTCTTAGCTAATACCTTGACTAACACTTCATTAACAACACCAGGGAAACAGAAACTTTCTCATTTTCTACCAAAAACAAAATCTATTTAAATCTGAGCCATGTTCTCTCTTTTTCCCTGTTACAAGGAATAGTGTCCCCATTTCTATCAAAGGCCAGACTCTCCATTTGTGTGCTGGAACATATTACCACTTCCTTCTCAATAACTCTGTTCCTAAAAGCATTACTATTTCTGCATAGTCCATCTTTCACTCTCTTTGAAATCCTCATCACTATCATACAAAATCCTTACCTTTTATCTTAAAAGTCAACCCTTGTGGCTAGAAGCACTGACACTACAGTAGTAATGAGCATACCAGGGGCCAGATGGCAGTTTCTAAATACCATTTTCCAATAAAAGGAACCAGCGCTCCTTGGAGAACTGGTTGAACCCAGGGCTGGGTTAGGGAAGACAGATGATGATCATCTGTGGTGCCAGAAAGTAAGGAAATGCATACACATACAAGTATACACACAGGAAAAAAAAAAAAAAAAAAGAGAGAGAGAGAGAGAAAGAAGAAAACCAAAAGAAAAAAAAAAAAGGATTAAGGCATACGTAAAGGTCCTAGGAAGCAACCTGAAAAAGCTCCCCATAGTCAAAGTTAAAGAAACCTGAGCAAGAGAAAAAATAAAGATAGTATTGGATTATAAACAAAATAATACCAAGAAATGCCCTGGAGTTCTTACTGATCTAAATAAGTGATTAAATAATTGAATAAATGATTGTTAACTAAATAAACACAAGAGAAATAATAGCTCTTTCTTACTTTCAAGTAAGAAATGTATAATGAATGAGGAAAATAGAAATTAGCATTAGAATGCCACCATCATATTGCCCCAGAGTAGATCCACCAATGGAGGTAAGCTTCATGGGCAAAATTATAAAGAGAAAGAGGAAACTTGCATGGTCTCAAAGTATCTCCTCCAAAACATTTAGTAACTGCAATGGGAAAAACAGTAACTTTACCATAGAGAATCATGGAAGACACCACCTTAACCAAACAATCATGGTCAACATCACTGGCAATTCATTTCAATGCCACATACCCCCTAATATGAAGCACTGAGGTAGGGTACATAGTTTCTGTGATACTCTTTTCAATAGCACATACCCTCTGTCTAATCATGAAAAACATCAGACTAACCCAATCTGGGGATCATTCTGCAAAATAACTGACTTGCATTCTTCAAACTTCCAAAGTATTGAAAGGCAAAAAAAGACTGAGAACCTGTCTCAGATTCAAGGAGACAAGGCATCATGACAACTAAACAAGATGGAGGATCCTGAGACAAGAAAAAACGCAGTAGTGGAAACACTGATTAAGTTCTGTACTCTATTCAATAGTGTTGTACAAAGGTTGATTTTTAGTTTTGATGAATGCTCTATAGTTATGTAAGATATTAACATAAGGAGAAGATGGGTAAAAGGTATATGAGAACTCTGTACTATTTCTCTAATTCTTTGGAAAACCTAAAATTACCTTAAAATAAAAAAAAATGTTTAAAAGCCTCTCTTGACCTCATTTCTCCTTCTAGCTATGGTACAGCAAAGCTTCTTGAAAGCGTTGTCTGTGATTCCTGAGTCCAGCTCTTCCCCTTCTACTTTCCACACCACTTTAGCTAGGCTTTAGCTTCTACTCTTTTGCAAAAACTGTCACCAATCAGTTTCATGTTGGCAAAATGGATGGTTCCTTCTTTGTCCTAATCTATCTTCATCTCTGAGTGTAGTTTTCAAAGTCAGTAACTCCCTCTTCCATGAAACATTATCTTCTCTTGGCTTCCTTGATCACCACACATTTCTGATTTTCTGTGATTTACTATGTGCTCCTCTCCTTCTCCATCTCCTATGATGCTTTTTTCTCCTCTGTAAATTCGGAAGTTTCAAAATTTTGTCCTTGACTGTCTTGTTTTCTCTGTAATATTTCCCTTCATTTAATTATCCACTACCTTGGTTTTAAAAGGTGTACACACGCTTCACCTGCGGAGCCCTTTCCTCTTCCCTCTCTGAAGGTAACAATCTTTGATTGCCTGAAGGATCCTAGTTTTCTTCTTCAGCAATGAGTGCCAAATGACAGAGGGGCATCTGTTTTCTGCTTATATCATTGGAATATCATGCACCAAGCTTCCTTTTTGGTGAAGTGGAAAGGGTAATTTGACCCATTAAGAATTTTATATGGGCCAGGTACCGGTGGGAGGCCGAGGCAGGCGGATCACAAGGTCAGGAGTTCAAGATCAACCTGGCCAATATAGTGAAACTCTGTCTCTACTAAAAATACAAAAATTAGCCCGGTGTGGTGGCATGTGCCTGTAGACCCAGCTACTCAGAAGGCTGAGGCAGAAGAATTGCTCGAACCCAGGAGGCGGGGGTTGCAAGTGAGCTGAGATCATGCCACTGCACTCCAGCCTGAGAAATAGAGCAAGACTCTATCTCAAAAAAAAAAAAAAAAAAGGATTTTATATGCCATTGGAAAATCTTAATTATGTTCTCTGCCCAATCCTATTATGATTTTCAAATGGTAAATTATGTTATCTCTTCCTGTTACTTTATTTAAAATTCGAAGAAACTTTTTCCTAGCTAATGTATTTAGGAGGCCACACATACTAAAATCATAAGTGAGTAGAATTCCTTAACAAATGAATTTTTATTTCAAGGATGAGATTATTTCTACTTTATTTCTCAAGTGATCGTTTACAGACATACTACAGACTGGACTAGATCAGTTCCTTGGTGGGTTTTGCTTAAGAATTGTGGCAGTATGTTAACACCTTCTGCTTTTGTAAGAGAAAATAAATACTACATGGTTAGTATCAGGTATGAGGTTCCATTTTGAGATTTTTACAGCAAATTTCACACAACAGTAATACTGAATCCAAGACACATTATTTTGCACTGACCTGAACGGCTATCAATTTGCTTTTATTGATGTGTGTGTAGGGTGGTGGGGGAAAGAGAAATAGGAAGCAATTAGTTTAGGCAATAGTGTTACAATTGGAATGGTGGCACTATAAGCAGGAGAAAATAGAAACAAATACTTCAAATACATTACAGTATTCCTACCGTCTGAGATTAATCACCCAAACTGACCTTGGCCTCTTACTTGATTCTTAAAGAAAAATTCTGACCCACATTTTTAGGAGACAAAAACATTAAACAGGGTAGTTGATGAAGAAATAGTTATAAAGCTGGGGTTTCTTTAAGTACAGTTTTTAAAACACAGCCTCTGTGATTTCAAATGTCAGTTTTAGGCTCCAGCTGTTCCAAATAGGTTTGCTCTTAAGCTGCTGGCTGAACAAATGTAAAAGATAATTGTTTTGTAATGTTCCAGACTTTAAAGTAATTTCTATATGTATTTATAATTGAATGGTCAAGTCTTGTTAATGTTATTACACATTTAAAATATTACAGTAAAACATAATTTAGAGACCTTGAATACTTCATATCATTCAATTAGTTTGTGGTGATTATATAGTTCCATCAAAAAGCAATAGAATGCTCTTTCTATTTTACTTGAACTACAAATAAATCAAGAATTTTAGCAAAGGCAAAAAAAAACCTGGTTATATTTTAACAGTTTATAACATCCTTGTGCAAATGCATCTTGGACATTTACTTTTCTCTAATACCATTTGCAATGAATAACCATTTCTCACTTTGTCTTTAAAATGTTAGAGAAGATACTTTTTTCTTTATGTAATTAATTCCAAAAGGAACCATTTAATATGTGTTCTATAACTTGCCAGAGATTCATTTATATTCAGCTCTTCTGTGTACTGGGTTCACCTGACTCGCCCATTAGGAAAGGAAAGGTTGACTGTGCGCTTCACATTCAGAAACTCTAGTGCTCAACATATCAGAACTGCGATGTTGGGAACATGTTTTCAGACACTTTTGTAATGGGCCATCTGCTTTCTCTTTGTTTACCTCTCTGCCTGGGATGTTCTTCTCCTGTTTACTAACTATCATTTCCAGTATCTCTGTGCCTACTTTCACAACCAAAATCATTGCTTCTCTAAAACCCAGTTTAAAAATTTCCTGCTTGTGGATGACTTGAGTTACTGAGTTACAGTAAGTCCTTCCACTTTCTCCTAAGACCTTATTACAATTCTTGAGGGGGGAGCATATCTACTTTTGATGTACCTTTGTAGTGTCCCACTATAAACAAATACATGCTCAGAATATGTTAGATGAGGTAGAGGATCTCTCTCTCTCTCTCTCTCTCTCTCTCTCTCTCTCTATCATCTATCTATATGAATAGCTAATATTATATCATATATATGTAATATATGAATAGCTAATATTTCATGCACCATGCTAAGCATCTCTGAAGTAGGGGGTGGGGAGTGTATCACTTTCCCAAATCCTAGAGGTTCATGTTCAAGGACACTTGAGCACTAACTTTGAGGACATGGCCTCTTTGATGATGTATAAAGAGCAATTACTTTACAAGTACTCAGCATTTTTTCTAATTCTGGGTGGGTAATATCTGCATGGAGCATGTCACCAGCACTGCTTTCCACATCTGGGAGCTGAGGGACTCTATTTGGGAACTAAAAAAAACTAATAAACTAATGAAACTAAGAAAACCATAATGATATGCTCCTCTACTCCTGTTCTATTAACATTGATTCTGTTAAGTTCTGTATTCTTGGCACAATAAATCAGAAATTTGATGTAAGTGCATGTGAAGTTAACAATACTACTTGTACCTTGGTCCGTATATGATTCTTTGTCAATATACATCAGGACTTTAACCACAAATAAGGATTAAAAGAAATATGGGAACAAAACTGTTGTTTTTCTTTTTTCTTCACTGTGATTTATTTTTTTTTCTGGGAGAGCTTGTTCAAAATAAAACATTAAAAAAAGTTGGAGAAGAGACAGTAGTCTCTGAATGTTGCTATTTACTTCTAATGTGTCATTAGCGTATACAGTATCTGCCACTAACACGGAATCAAATAATCAAATTTCATGGCAGAATTCCTGAGACTAATGTTTGTGTCATTTCATTTTGTAGTTGCATTGCGGATAAGTGAAAGCCAATTTTACCAATTATATTACCATCATTTAGTACACTGCACACAAACAACTATATCCGTGTTATCAAGTAAAGTAGTTAGCATTTGATGGGTGCACACAAAGGTGGGGAATAAGCTACAATAATAAACATTATATATCCCGTAATCATATCCTCTTATCCACTTAAGGTGAACTACTTTTACACTGCTTTTAGTCTTGCACAATTTTAGAATTCAGCACCTTTTGTGTTTTGGTGCATCAGTCAAAGTTTCAAATTTAGCACCCTATTATACAATTATATATATATATATATATATTTATATATATAATATTCCTAGACATATATTATTTCTGCATTACTTATTTTAAACTTGGAAAATGGAGAAAAAGATAAATAGTTGATTTAAGATTATGTTGGTCAAATAATAAACACTTAGAAAGGACAAAATAACCTGTGCTGTAAGTTGTCATAGTCATCCAAAGAGTCTCACTCTAAGAGTTGTTTAATATAAACTAGCTATGTTGCCAAAATATTTTTGATGCTACCTTGCCAATGACTTATCTCTTGACTGGATTTGATCTATGGCCTCTTTCTATGGGCAAAGGGGTTATGGTTTTAGTAGGGAGAAAAGGAAGACAGTCTCAAATGATTTTTTTCTTTGTTTCTAATCAGGAACCTAGCTCTCCTTTCTAAGTGTTTGATATTATTTTCAAGTCAAACAGCTTCCAGCTTCCATTTAAAGAGCAAAAGACTTAAAATTAAGCTATTTTCAGGGAAGGCACTGAAGCAATTCTGCACTAAATGTGCTTTAGTGAATAAAGTGCAATCCTAAACCTCTGGAGGCAATTCAGTTGATGTAAAATTTGAATATGTTTCCTCTTCCTTTAAATGAAGTGAGGCCTTACAGTTTCCTAATTTTCAAGAAAGGAGTTTTAAGGCACTGCCCAGAGAAGAGTTTTAGGTCACTGCCCAGAGAAAGAGAATTACTGATTCTTCCATAATTTGCTTGATTTGCCATTTAAAAATTTAGAAGGATCTGCCACGTGACATTTTTTCATCAAGTTATATTTATCTTCATCTAGTTATACACACAGAAACTTTGGGGGGGGTTCTAGAAGTTAAGTGTATTTTTAAACAAGTTGGGTCTATCACCCAATTGCCCTTAATTTAAAAGCTACGAATCTCAAGTTTTGTGAAGTTCAAATTATCGATACTAATTTTTTAAAATTTAAATGTAACAAGTGTAACTATTATGTTGAATGGATACATCTCAATGTATTCAATCAGACACCATCTATTTTTTTTTCCTCCCAGTGTCACTTCAAATATATTGAGGTTGGGGAAACATTGCTTGCCCCTGATTTAGAACATAGGTTATTCTGTGGCATTTCTGCTCTTTGTTAACCTCTGAAAAGCTCACTCTAAGTTGTAAAACACAAATTTAATTCCATAACTAGAAGGCCCGGTTTCATGTCATTTTCAAAAGCTCCACATTTATTCAAAATTGCTGTTGCTTCCAGTTTCAACAGCTGTTCTTGCTAAAGGGGAAGACCTATGCTAGTAAGATGGAGAGCTGGTGGCCAGTATTCCACAGCTCTTTCTCCTCCATCTTGGAAACAGAGTTCTGAGGCTTCTGTGGTTGGAGATCTAGTTAGGCAGTGAGGGTGGAAGGAAAAGAAGTCGGAGGCTGAACGGTTCCTATTTGACTGTAAGGTCCCTAGTCGGCTTCCTGCTTTCCAAGCCTGACAGATATTTGAAGCTGATTGGCTTCCTGAGGTTTCTTCAGGGATCCCAGTCCCTGCTGGGTCTCTCACAAGAAAGTTCACTTGACTAGTTCAACTGAACTCCATTTCACCTCAGAAATCTAATGGCCTCCTTGTAGTTTCTTCTCTACTGAGAACTATTAACCTTTAGGAGGCATTATTTGATAGGTTCTAACATGATCCTTGGATGGCTCTCTTTCTCAGGGATAGCCTGTATCTTCTTGAAGAACAAATACGTGTGTTTTGTCCTAACTAACAGTGGGAAACAGGCTGATTCAAATGTAATAATAACTTTTTTCATCAGCTGGTCTGCACTAGCTGGCTTGTCCCTACCTTTTATATTTATAGGCAGGCGTCAGATATTACCCTAATGTGACCACTGATCTCAAAGCTCATAACTCAGGTTTTCAAAGTGGCCCAGCTGAAGGCCCTTATTGTTTTGGGAGATGCCACAACCCAGTCCTGTCTGTAGTCTTCCACTTATACTTCCTTCAGTTTCTCAACTCCCATAATCATATCCTCTTATCCACTTAAGGTGAACTCGTTTTACACTGCTTTTAGTCTTGTACCATTTTAGAATTCAGCATCTTTTGTGTTTTGGTGCTTCAGTCAGAATTTCTAATTTAACACCCTATTATACAATATGAATTTAAATCTTTTAACATTATAGTCAGTGGTAAGATTTTCCCCATAAGAATTTTCATTAAACATCAAATTGGGTTATAGATTGATATAGTGTGTTTTGTTTTGAAGTTATATCTAATAAAAATAAACATCAGTTTTCTTATTACAATGAAGAGCTCATTAAGCCTGTAGGCAATTAGTATTGAAATTAAGCGTATAATGACTTATTTACTGATCTATATTTTATGATGTGCTTGTAAAGGTATTAATTATTTGGCTAGGTACTAGAAGGATTAGTTGTATAACAGCATGTAGAGTTTCCCAAGGAAACTGGAATGCAAATTTTGATTAAGATGACAAATCACCAACCACATTTTAAAATTTTTAAACAGTTGTTATGCATAGCATATACCATTTAAATTTTATTAAACTTGTAAACATGGAGGAAAATATCTAGTAAAAAGAAATATTTTTTTGACTTCACAGTGGTGTTTTGATTTTTTTTATTATTTAATATTCACCTAGCAGTCATGCTGAACAAAGCTCTAATTTAATGTTTATCAAGTGCTGTGAAATACTTACACAAAGGGGGCCAATTTAGTAGTATTGTATTTAGAAATACTGGGTATATATTCATCAAAATGTTTGGTGAACACATATTTTTCCTTATTTGTTAACTCTTCTTTTTATTCCTTTAATATTTGAAATGTTATGAACATTATCTTTTTCTAACCAGGTTTTTATTTAGTTTATTCATTATTCAACATACAAATTTTAGTAACTTGTATTATATTGATGACTGTGAACTTATGATAAACAATTCTGAAGCTGAGGGGTGCTATATGGAATCTTGGGCCTGTAAAGAGCCTTTAAAAGTCATTCATTACAGAACAATGAATGTTGTTATGGCTTTAAGGATTTTAAGAGAAATGTCTTTACCTAACCTACACTTAAAGCTGTACCTTGTTCTTTTTAATTTTTGCTAGGCAATTGTGGAGGTCTTCAAACTGTGCTTGTAATAGAAGACCTGAGTTGTCTTTCTGCTCTGTTTCTGCTCATGTGTCTTGGCTCTGGACAACTGCCCACTTAGCAGTTGTCTAAGATACCTATTCGAATCTGTTATTTAGTTGATGCTAAAATACCAAATATTCAAACACATGAAATAATTTACATTAAAACTACAAAACTGGGTGTCAAGGTTAAGTATTTTATTTTTTCTACTTGCTCATCGCTAGACTTTTGTTTCTAGAATACTTTTTTCTTCTTAAATTCCAGTTTTATTTATCTCTGAATGAATGGTATAGTTGTAAAATGCTACATATTTAAATTATAAAAAGAAAGGTACTACTTAAATATAGACAATAAAGATTTTTGATAGCACCCCATTTTTCTTTTACCTTAAATATACATTATAGCATTTATCTATTTCTTTTATTTTTTGAAATGCATAGTCAGTTTTATTAAAATTTAATTTTTAAGTAAATTTCTTACATCCAGAAGATCAATTGCTATATATATGGTAGTCTCTTTTGATAATCAACATGCTGTACCCTTATGGTTATACAATAAAAATAGGTATATATATATATTATGAAGCATTTATATATTCCAAACAAGTTTAAAGATAGAATGAAAGCAAATGCTATATTGTCTGTCAATGAAATGTACCAATAGACTGATCACATGTTGGTTCTATCCAGATGCAACTTGAAAGATGTTAGCACAAGTCTCTGATGGATGTCTCCAAGGAGATGGATGCCAGTGTTAGCAAAATGACTTAAACAACTGCTAACTGGGGTCTCTCTTATTTGTGTCACAGATGGGATTGGCAGAAAATATTGGTGGGTGTTTTAAAAACATGACCTAATCTTTCCCTAATTGAGAAGGCTTCTAATTGTGTAATAATTGGTTTTCACAGTTGAATGTCACAGTATTAAAGACATTTGCCAAAGCTTGAACACCAAGGAAACCACATACCTTTCCTCAAATTCATCTTTCTGTATTTTCCCAACTGTATTTTATCATAGTGGCCATAATTATAGGTTATATTAACTGAGTACTTGATATGTTTCATACAGTGGGATAACCCTCTATATAAATTATACTCTCAGTGCTTATATAGTGCTATTATCTTTTTGTTGTAATGATGGGGAAACTGGAGTTTAGAGAAGCGAAGTTAGGTGCTCATGCTATTTTGTACCTCGCCCTTGCATATCTGAATTAAACACTTAATTTAACCTCAATAATATAGAGACTACCATCCTAAAATATTGCATAGTTCTCCTATAGGAAGATTTTTAATGGATCAGTAAAAACTACTTTAAATAATGAATAATAACTGTAGAAATATTTTAGAAATACTGGTTGACAGGGGCATATGTATGTGTATGTGTGTGTATGTAAAAGTGGAAATAACTCTAGTAACAGCTATGTAACATTTACTGAGTACTAAATAGTTTATAACACATTATCTCATTTTCTTTTCAGAGCAAAATTGTGGAGTATACAGATGTTCCTCAACTTACAATGAGTTTATTTCCTAATAAGCCCATGATAAGTTGAAACTATTTTAAGTTGGAATGCAGTTAATACACCTAACCTACCAAACACTATAATTTAGCCTAGCCAACCTTAAATGTGCTCAGAAAACTTACATTAGCCTGCAGTTGGGCAAAATAATCTAACACAAAGCCTACTTTATAACAAAGTGTGGAATATCTCCTGTAATTTATTAAATATTGTAATGAAAGTGAAAAACAGAATGGTTGTATGAGTACTTGAAGTACAGTTTCTACTGAAACCATACTTACTCACCATTGTACAGTCAAAAAATTATAATTCAAATTATTGTAAGTCAGGGACTGTCTGTATATTCCTATCCCAATTTAATAGACCTATAAACTGAGGCTCACAGAGGTGATATAACTTGCATGCTATTCATAGTTAGTACATGGCTTCTCTGGGATTAAAACCTAGGTCGAGGACAAATGTAGCTGCTCATGCCTGTAATCCCAGTACTTTGGGAGGCAGAGGTGGGTGGATCATCTGAGGTCAGGAGTTCGAGATCAGCCTGGCCAACATGGTAAAACCCTGTCTCCATTAAAAATGCAAAAAATTAGCTGGGCGTGGTGGTAGTGGGTGCCTGTAGTCCCAGCTACTGGGAAGGCTAAGGCAGAAGAATTGCTTGAACCCAGGAGGTGGAGGTTGCAGTGAGCCGAGATTGCGCCACTGAACTCCAGCCTGGGTGAAATAGTGAGACTCTGTCTCAAAAAAAAAAAAAAAAAAAAAAAAAACAAACTTAGGTCTGTTTAACTGCAATACTTTTGTTCTCAACCATTCTAGTGAACTATATTTCCTTAAAATAAAAATATCATAGATCATTATAGATATGCAAAATTATCAGTAGATAGCAGATAGAAAGATAGCTTTATAACTGCTGACATATTAAATTCAAGAAAACTGTTTGTAAAGAAAAAGCAGATTACAAATCAGCTGATGCAGACCCATGAGACTTAATTTCTTAATTTGAAGTTTTTAATTGCCTATCTGTACATCAAAATGACTAGAGCTGTGCTTTGTGAGGAAGTTGCCTTGTCATAGAGAATTTGTTTGAAATTTAATTCATAAAACTTTAAAGTATTTGCACAAATTACTTAAATTGGTTTCTTTATAGCCCACTATATCCTGCTATGCTTTCTGGCTACATCATTAATTTGCTTAGATATCAAAATGTAAAATCCACATCCTTTCTGCTACAGAAGACACTGAGCATATTTAATGCATAAATATTTTAAAACTTTGGTGCTTAAATACATCTTTGGACTGACACAGTGGCTCACGCCTGTAATCCTAGCACTTTTGGGGGCTGAGGTGGGTGGATTGCCTGACCTCAGGAGTTTGAGACCAGCCTGGACAACACAGTGAAACCCCATCTCTACTAAAATACAAAAAATAAGCTAGGCATGGTGGTATATGCCTGTATTCCCAGCTGCTTGGGAGGCTAAGGCAGGAGAATTGTTTGAATCCGGGAGGCAGAGGTTGCAGTGACCTGAGATTGTGCCACTGCACTCCAGCCTAGGTGACAGAGTGAGACTCCGTCTCCAAGAAAAAGAAATACATCCTTGATTAGAACATGGCTTGAAAATCTATAATGGATCTTGCCATTTCCTTTCTTTAATCACTATTAAAAATATTTATTAAAACAAATAAATTAACTAAAATGTAATAAAAATTTTTCTGGCTTTTTTTTAACAAGGTATTTGCTTTATAGTAATAAAAACATTGTCTGAATTTAATGCATGTTATAAAATATGATCCTGGGTGGAAAATTTATTCCTGAGGATTAATTTGATTAACTTGTATACATGCAAAAGGAAAATCCTAAAAATAAGTGAGAGCATACATGTATGCATGAATAAGTAAATGACTAAATGAAAAAAAAATATTTTGAGATGGAATAGAATGAAGGCAGGAGGAGAGACATTACGTAACCTGAGGTTCACTGGTGGTTCCCAAAACAGTGTTTGTCTAATTACAGAAGTGATAATATTTTTCTGAGTTTCGGTTCTCTCATCATTGAACAAGGGTACTAGTGAACTACATAACCTCTAAACTCTAAATGACCATTAAATATCTCTGATTATACAAAAAATAAACATTGACATATTCATTCATTAAACATTTTTCTGAACCTCTACTGTGTCAAATATGTGCTACATTTAGGAATGTATAGATAGACATAATTTTTGCCTTGCCATTCATTTCAAATGAAATTAATTTCATGGATGAGTCTACAAAGACTATATAAAAATATGTTTAAGAAGTTTGATGTGATAAAGGAATGCCTTTCATTTAAAAAGAGCAAGTTTACAAAACAATAGCAAGCAGAAATAAAACAAGAGCAACTGAATATGAACATATGCAATTACACATTTTGAAAATGAAAAATACAGTCATCGAATAAAAAGGAACAAAATATAGTTAAGGTCTAGTTAAACCGAGTGAATGAGAAAATTAGTATATTAGAACATGGCCCTGCAATATAAATTCAGAGTGTAGCACCCAATGATTCAATCTTTAAAGTCAAACTAAAAGTCAGATAAAGGACACAGTTAATAGTCTAGGGTTTTTTTCAAAGACAAAACAATGAGTTCCCACTGAAGATGATGGAGGCAATGGCAGAGAAACTATCTGGAGAAGAATAGAAAATTTTCAAAATGGATGTGTTCTCAAATTGAAAGTGTTTTTCAAGCATTAAGTGAATGCTACATGTAAACATACCACAGTGACTTTTAGGATTAAATAAATAAATAAATAATCAAATAAACATAAATAAATAAAGCTCTTAGATGGAAAGAGCCAACTATTTACAAAGGAATACCAATCAGATGGAGATTTTTTTCACATGCAAGAAGTGACCTTAAAAGAAAATGAAGATATTTTCCTGCTGCCAAGAAAACTAAGACATTTCTACCCAGCTAAACTATTATTAGAATAAAGTCCAAATAATGACACCCTCAGAAAATAACTAAAGTAGTCATCCCTATAGACACTTATCAAAAACAAAATGAAAGATGAATTTACCAAGATGAAACACAGAGGAAAAGATGGACTGTAAGACAAAAAGAGGGAACATAAAAAATTAAACCAACTATTGAATATAAAAGGGTGGGAAACTGAATGCATTAAATAAACTATTTGAAATAAGTGAAAATACAGCCATAATGACAATGAATAATTGGATTAGGCTCACATTTAAAACGAGTGATTTTGAGAATGGACAAATAAATGAGATATCATATCAAGC
This sequence comes from Cacajao melanocephalus, assembly GCA_963573385.1. Classification (NCBI taxonomy): domain Eukaryota; kingdom Metazoa; phylum Chordata; class Mammalia; order Primates; family Pitheciidae; genus Cacajao; species Cacajao melanocephalus. The sequence goes on along the minus strand of CAUYLG010010145.1, from coordinate 32,277 downwards.
AGTAGAGATATCACTCTACTGCTTAGAAAACATTTATCTAAAAACAAAATCACATGAAAATATTAAAAGTAATTAAAAAGATTTACTAGGCAACTACTAGTAACAATGATAACGACCATTAAGATGCTCCAGTGTTATTTTCAGTCAATACAGAATTTAAGTAAAAAGCATCAACTGGGATAAAAGCACACACTACACCTGAATAAAAGAAAATATTCACAAGGTACAGACAATAATCATGAGCTTATTTCTAACGACGTGGCCTAATATACATGGATGAGAGGAAAGAGAACACCCATGAAAGAGAAATAGAATCCAGTAGAATTTGACACAGCAATTGACAAGTTCACAATGATAGTGTCAGAAACTGACAAATTAAACACACACAAAAGATAGTAAACATACAGATTTAAACCACCATCCTCTTTTAACACCTAAAGAGATACACATATATAGACTGTGTATGTTTATAAAAACATTGCATACAATAAAGTAAATATGTATACTTTTAAAAGTATATAAATAAAACATTTACTAAAGCAAGCAACAGAGTTCATGGAAAAAAGGAAAACCACTTGTGGTGCTGTAACTGAAGACACTAACAAGCAGCTTTCACCAATAGCTGGAGAGGACAATAATGATTTTGTTTCAAGTTTATTATTTAAAATCAATTTCATCACATGTAGAACAAGCTAAGGTCAGAGTCACCAGATTAACTCTCCAGCTGCTGCTGTTATTTGAGGAGCTTTCATTTCCTCTTCCACCAGTTGTAATTCTTAGTTTAGGATAATTTTCTAATTTTTCTTCTGAGACATGGTTTGTTAACAGGAATGAAGCTGCTGTGAGCTCATAGAGTTCATGCATGAGGAGGAGAACTGGATGGTGTCTTTGTAGGTGATGGTAGAAAAGTAGACACCTACTGGCTTTTTGCCCCCATTTTCTAGGAACTGCTTCTCCCCTTCCATATGGTCACAGGGTGGCAGGCAGCTGTGCTTACATTCGTTGGGTTGGGGCATCCATGTGATTAAAGCTAGTCCACACAACTTTTTACCACAAAGCTGAAGTTTCACATGAGCAAATCTTGTTCCAGATTGCCGGCTGTGTAGTATGGACTTTTGCTGTGAGTCATGCTTATTTGCTTTTTTTTTTCTTTCACATTTGTTCTGCCTTATTGTTTATTTGTTAGTTTGCCATATGAACCCCACAGAATGGAAGGCATTTTATAGAGTCAGAGACAGAAAAAACTGAAACTCAAAATCCTGTGAGAAGCAGCAAAGAAGCCTGAGAGAGGTTCTGATCATCTGTAATTCCAGTCCATGTTTGAAGCCTAGCAGCCTCTAGCCCTTGAAGTGCATGAAACACCCCTGCATCCTTATGATAAATTCTCCTTTTGCGTTAGCTAGCTCATGAATTTTTCTGTTAGTAGCAAATGGGAGAGTCTTAAGTAATTCAGGCAAGCTTCAAAGGGAAGGGGACTGCCCTGCTTGGAAGGGGTCAAGAGATAGCAAAGACTAAGGGCAAGAGACCCCTAGCACATCTGTAGAAAATCCCGGGCTTGGTTATCCAGTGGACAACAAGAGGTCATGGAAGAAGCTTAATATGAGACCAGATAGACATGGGAGGCGATTATTTCTACTTTCGGAGTTTTGCCTAGGGCTGGCCTACTGAAGAGGTAAACAAATAAATAAATCATACTCAATAAAGACTCAGTTGCAAAGAGCTTCAGGGCAGAAGATAGTTAAGAAGCCTTGCTAAAGAGAAACCATTTCATGTGTGCATTTTTACAATACTTTCTCATTTCTCCTGTTATGTGTTTCTTGTGTTCAATAGTCATTATTTGGGCCTTTGAATTTTTATTGAGCGATTTCTAGTTCAGTAGTTCTCTTCTGCTTGTAAAGTCCACAGATGCCCTCTGCTGTGTGTCTCCATGGAAGGGCAGTCTCCATAGGCCTGCTCTCTGACCTGTCATGACAGCAGCAGCAGATTGCTCATCAGCATCCCAGGACTTATCACGAAAGTAAAATAATGATTCATTTCTTCCTGAAGCCAGAGCTGTTGCTTCATGCCTGAGGGAAGCCGTGAGGAGGAAGGGAGGGAATTCACAGGTCTGCCTTCCGGAACTGCTCCTGATCCATCTTTATAAGGCCAGAAAAAGAGAGAAACTTACAGGCTGCTGTCAGTGCAGTGAGTTGAGCTCCAGGCATCTCTCAGCAAAAGTTGAACTTTCATCAGAATCAAACTTACATGCAATTATTTCAGGTCACTGGTGTTATCATTGTACTCTTCAGTGTAAACAGACACATGGAAGTGACAGTAAGTCTAATGAAGTATTGGTTTTCGAGCATCTAAATGGCAAAAAAATCCAGTATTTCTTAAGGGCAACCTGGTGATTCATGCGCTGTAATTTCAAAAGCCTTCTAATTAAAGGAAGTCGGTGGCTTTGTTTACTCTTGCATTCCAATAAACAATTCAGAGATTCCACACCACAGCTGACATTCTATAACATAACTGTCATGTTTTAAAGGCCAGTGCTGTAATACCGAAAAAGAAAACTATGACTACAAATAAACTAGTACCAGACTACAAATAAACTAGTAAATTGAACTACAAATTAAAAAATTCAATGTGATTTAATTAGTGAACCAATCAAACAGTCTTTTTCTCAAAGCCTCTTGTGAGCTCAGCAATGTGCTAACTACTGTCCTAGATAAACAATAGATTGAATGTGATTGTTGCCCTAAGGCAGCTTAAAGTCTAATTGGAAAGATACAATAAGTATAGTTGACCCTCCTTATCCATGGATTCTACATCTGTAGATGCAATGAGCTGTGGATTGAAAATAGAAAAAAAGTATGGTTGCATCTGTGTTGAACATGCACAGACTTTGTCTTGCCATTATTCCATAAGCAAGACAGTATAACAACTATTTTTATAGCATTTACATAGTACTATGTATTATAAGCGATTTAGAAATGACTTAAACTATACAGGAGGATATATGAAGGTTATATGCAGATACTACACCATTTTATATAAGGGACTTGAGCATTCATAGATTTTATATCCTGGAACCAATCTCCCACAGATGCCAAGGGACAACCGTACACGTAAAGCCTTAGAGATTAAAACAAAAAAACAAACAACAACAACAAAAAAGAAAAAAAAAAACACTAGACCTTATGGTCAGATTTTCAAGTGCATAAGAGTTGAGAGATATCAATGTGGGTTGGAAAAGAGAAAGCTTCATGAAGGAGCAAGCCATTAAAAGAGAGGCCAAATGGAACAAGTTAAGGAAAGAAGGGAGAAGACTGGACGGAAGTAATAAGATCAATGAAGTCCAAGCACCATTCTTACATATTCCAAAGTTTGCTTCTTTGGATGAAACACAAATTTCAGAAAGTATTCTGAAATTTGAACCAACTATCTGTCATACTCAAAAATACATATCAACTTGTGGTATCATGTCCATTTAGTATCCAGGATTGATCCCCACAAGGCTCTGGGCTAGTTTCAAATTTAAAAAATTGTTATAAAAACCAAAACTACTAAGCTGGCCATGGTGGCTCATACCTGCAATCCCAGCACTTTGGGAGGCTGAGGCAGGCAGATCACTTGAGGCCAGGAGTTCAAGACCAGCTTGGCCAACATGGCAAAACCTCGTCTCTACTAAAAATACAATTAGCTGGGTGTGGTGGTGCACGCCTGTAATCTCAGCTACTCGAGAGGCATGAGCATAGCTTGAGCTTGGAAGGCAGAGGTTTGGTGAGCCAAGATGGTGTCACTGCACTCCAGCCTGGGCAACAGAGCAAGCCTCTGTGCCCCCACGACCCCCCCAAAAAAATGAGAAAAAGAAAACAAAACGACTCATACACTGCAGAGGCACTAGCAGTCACACATTTAAGCTATAAAGGGCCATGTGACGGGCTGAATATTTGTGTCCCTTCCAGATTCATATGTTGAAATCCTAACCCCTAATTTGATGGCATCAGGAAGTGGGCATTTGGGAAGTGATCAGGTCATGATGGTGAAACTCTCATGAATATGGAAGTACTGCCTTTATAAAGGAGACCCCAGAGAGCCTCCTTGGTCCTTCATACATGTGAGGACACAGAGAGAAGATGATTGTCTATGAACTTGGAATAGGTTCTTGACCAGACACCAAATCTGCCGGCACCTTCAGGTTGGACTTCTCAGCTTCCCAAACAGTGGGAAATAAAGGTTTGTTATTTAGGCCACTCATTCCATAGCAATTTGTTAGAGCAGCCTAAACACACTTAGACAACCCATAAATATAGGACTGAACATCTGTGTGCTGAATGCTTGGTTAAGTATTTCATGTATAATATTTATTCTTCACATTCTGACTAGTACTCTTATTAGATCTACTTGCGATCCTGAGATACTGATGTGTCATACAGACAGAGAGGTAAAAGAGGATATAAATCCTGTCCGTTACTTCTCCTGCCCCAAGGAAGTGAGGGGACTGTGCTAGAGGGACTGCCTGGGCTGGCTGGGGGCATTGTTTCCAGTGCAGGAATTCTCCAGTTTTCCTGCCTCTGGCCAACTAGGGCCCTTTGTTTCTACTTTCCCTTCTCTGGCAAGCCAGGCAGAGCCTTTGTCTAGATTTTCCCGCCTCTGGCTCTTGCCGCTGGGGGCTCTGTGACTCAGGGTTATAAAACAGTAGACAATCTGGTAAAGGAGTAAAGAATCAATCAATCCAGAGGAAGTTTGAAAGAACTCCTTTCACTGGACGAGAACATGAATGGGGAGGGAATAACTCAAGGGTAAAAACTCTAGCCGTCCCAGCCTGGGCTGGAATCCTCTCTGGATCCCCTTCTCCAGGTGTGGAAGCTTTTTGCTCTTATAAATTGCACTGCTGCCCACTCTTTGGTCCACGAGTTCTATTTCAGCTGTAAAACTCACCACGCCTCCAGGGCCCCTTAGGGGTTAGGAAGGCCAAGACCCTAAGTTCCAGTAGTAGTAACCCCGCTTCTGTGGTGGTGTCACCGTTAGGACTCCTGGTTTTAATCTAGAGGGCCTGGGTTCAACTCCTGGCCTGGGAACTAGGGAATCTGGCTGCAGGATTATCAATCAGCAGGAATGTATAAATTACCATTTTCTGATGTCACTTCAGAATATGGCAGAATAGGAGGCTCCTGAATGTTCCTCTTACCACAGACACACCAAGTAAACAGCTATGTGTAGATCAATTTCTCCAAGAGAAAGCCAACATCCAACTGAAATCCTCCTACGCACTAAACAACCTAGAAAACATTGCATCAAAATAGGTAGGGAAATAGGAGATACACTCAGACGCTAACCCCACCCTGAGGACAGTGCCTATCACAAGGAAACAAACCCAGCTCCTATCTTATTCCTGAAGAGTGAGGGGCTTGTACTATACATGTTGTTCCCAACTTTTCCAGACTCTACTGGAGAGCTTGGCTCTTAAAATACCTGCATAAGGAAGAGGAGGAACACGGCATCAGAGGATTTCCCTCAAGCACAAAAAACAAAGAGGACTTTGGAATTGTGGGGGCATTCCAAGCAGCTGTAGCTCCAAGGATCAGCCTAGCCTCCAGTCCTTTCCAGGTAATCTCTTAGGATCAGCCTAGCAGGAAAGGGTTTGGCTGTAAGCTTTTCCAGCAATTTCCTGTGGTTCTGGCCTCTGACAAGCCGGCATCTGTGAGTCTACATGGCAAATAATGAATTAGCCTCCTGGAGCCTAAATAGGAGGGACCATACTACCCATTCCTTCCTCCCTGACTTGTTCCTGTGATAATGCCAGGCTTGTCATCTTTTCATGGAGAGAGGTTGAAGGTCTCTGTCAGTAAGAGTAGACTGGATGGTACTTCCCCCACTGCCTTCTTGGCTTGCTCTGGATATGAGATGAGATAAATTTCTGCAATCTTTCACTAGGGGGAAGTTGAGTGACCTCTCTGTGCCTGAAAAGGAGAGGGGCACTCCCTGTGTCTTCTTTCGCAGCTTGCTTCAGCAATAATTCCAGAACAGAAGGAGGCTCTCCTTGCAAGTAGCATATGAGACTTTGCTTGCTTCAAGGGGAGAGTGAACACTTTCTATGCCTTCCTCCCTGGCTTGCTTCTGTGTTAACTCTACGCCTTAAGTCTCTCCCTGTGAGCAGAGTATTACAGTGCTGCTTGCTAGAACAAGACAGTAGGCAATACCTCCACCTTTTTCCCTGGCTTGTTGTAGCAATAAATCTAGATCTGCAGATTCTCCCTGGAAGCAGTTTCTGCACACATCAAGCACCCCAACTTTTACAGCCTTCACCTGAGGGACTGGCTACTAAATCAACCAGCTCTGGGTGTTGACTGAGCCCTGCACTCCTGAGTCTTCTAGACCAGACACTTTAAAAGTGACTTATAAGCCAGGCACAGTGGCTCACACGTGTAATCCCAGCACTTTGGCCAAGGCACGTGGATTGCCTGAGGCTAGAAGTTCAAGACAAGCTTGGCTAACATGGTGAAACTCTGTCTCTACTAAAAATACAAAAATTAGCTGGGTGTGGTGGTGCATGCCTATAGTCCCAGCTAACTGGAAGGCCAAGGCACAAGAATTGCTTGAACCCAGGAGGCAGAGGTGTCCATGGAGATAGTACCACTGCACTCCAGCCTGGGCGACAGAGTGAGACCCCGTCTTCAAAAACAAAAACAAAAAACAAACAGAAAACAAAGTGACTTATAAACTTTCAAACATCCACTGGCTATCTCCCCAAGTTCAAAGTGAGGTCAAACTCTTCCAAAAAAATTGAAGAAGAGAGAATACTTCCAAATTCATTTTTACAAGGCCAGCATTACTTTGATATCAAAGTCATAAAAGAACACTATAAAAAAAAGGAAAACACAGAACAATATCCTTGATGAACACAGATGTGAAAAATCTCAACAAAATATTAGCCAACTGAATTCAATACACATTAAAGTAATCATTCACTATGATCAAGTGAGATTTGCACCCATCCCACGGATGCAAAGAGGGTTAGGTCAAGAGGCACATTTTTCAACAAGGAATAAGTTTTGGTTAGAAAAGCCCTAAGGGAAACAGGTCTATTTGGAGGCTTAGATTGCATCTTAGTCAGCTCAAGCTTTCATAACACAATACTATAGATTGGGTGGCTTCAGCAACATTTATTTCTCACAGGTCTAGAGACTGGAAGGCTGAGATCAGAGTACTAGCATGGTCAGGTTCTAATGAGGGTCCTCTTCTGTGTTACAGGCTGCTGACTTTTCTTTGTATCCTGTGGTGGTGAATTTTAAGTGTCAGTTTGACTAGGTTAAGGGATATCCAGATAGCTGGTAACTCATTATATCTGGGTATGCCTATGGGGGTATTTATGGAAGAGATTAGCATCGGACTGAGTAAAGAAGATCTGCCTGCACCAATGTGGACAAGCATCATCCAACCCATTCAGGACCCAGATAGAATAAAAAGATGGAAGAAGGGCTGATTCATTCTTTCTTCTGCAGTTGGGACATTCATTTTCTTCTGCCCTTGGACATAAGAGCTCATGGTTTTCGGGGATTTGGACTCTAAAAATTATACCAGCAACCTACCCTACCTCCATCAGTCCCTATTCTCAGACTTTGGTCTTGAACTAGGAGTTATATGGTCAGCCTCCCTGGTTTTCAGGCCTTCAAACTAAGACTAAATTACACTCTTGGCTTTTCTGGATCTCCAACTTACAGAGAGCAAATGGTGGGACTTCTTGTCCTTCATAACCAAATGAGAAAATTCCCATAATAAGTCTCCTCCTATGTCTGTATACAGTTGACACACGCACAACTAGAGTTTGAATGATTTGGGCCCACTTAATGTGCAGACTTTTTTCAATAAGAATTCCAGTGAATGTGCCTAACTCTCCTGCCTCCCGTTCTACCTACTCTATCCCTTCTGCCTCTGCCACCCTGAGACAGAAAGACCAACAACTCTTTTTCCTCCTTCGTCTCAACCTAACCAATGTGAAGATGACAAGGATGAAAGCCTTTATGATGATTCACTTCCACTTAACAAATAGTAGATACATTCTCTCTTCTTAATATTTTCTTAATAATATTTTTCTCTTTATTTATTGTAAGCATACAGTGTATAATACATATAGAAAATATTCATTGATTTTCTCTTCTTAATATTTTCTTAATAATATTTGCTTTTCTCTTTGTTTATTGTAAGCATACAGTGTATAATACATATAGAAAATATTCATTAATTGACTATGTTGTCGATAAGGCTTCTGGTCATCAGTAGGCTATTAGTAGTTAAGTTTCTGGTGAAGTTAAAAGTTAGATGTGGATTTTTGACAGTGCAGGGCCCCATCATTGTTCAAGGGTCAACTGTGTATATCCTATTGGTTCTGATTCTCTGAAGAACTGTGACTAATACATATCCTCACATGGGGAAAAGAAAACTAGCTAGCTCTCTGGCCTCTTCTTATAAGGACACTAATCCCACTCTTGAGTGATTATGAATTAATTACCTCCCTCATGACCAAGTACTCCTAAATGTCCATCACATTGGGATTAGGATTTCAACATATGAATTTGGGGTGGGGACGGATACAAATATTCAGCCCATTATAATTTGATCAGAGTTGGCATGGACACTCTTTGTCTCTAACGGCAACATGAGTAGAAAAAAATTATAACATGAGTGGTAAAAATGAGAAAGTAAGAGAATTATGAAATTAAAGTGCAGAAAACATCTGTTCTACTTGCCTAACCATCAGCCAGTCCTTCTCCTTTTTCTGCAAAGATCACTGCAGCTCCCTCTTGAGAACCACCTTCTCCTGAGCCTCAGGCCAGGTGATTGCGCGCTGCTGACCTGTAGTGTGTCTGTGAGCCAAACTGGCCAAAGCAGAGTTTTCCTTCCTTCAGACCATAATGCTTAGCTTAGGACACAGAACCACTGTGCAAAGTGGACTGAGCAGTGGACTAAAGGGAAATGAAATCTAACTCTAGTCGCCCCAGTGAGACTAAATTATAAGGGTTTTCTGTGACTACTGAGAAAGAGAAGCTGGTTTTTGTTTGCTGGGTTATTGAGCTGATCAACTGAAGAGAAAATCTGCCTGAGAGTGAAGCCAATGCAGAGTTAGAAAGAGAAGTGAAGTCTTGGTGACGCTGTAAGATCAGCCTAGATCAGGGTGAGTCCTGTACCTTTTGGTAACATTAGCATTCATTCCATCCCCTGCCCCTACTTTTGTTTAGTTGCTCATTTTAGTTTGAGGTTTCTGTTCTGTATACATCAATATCAAATGTTAAGGTGGAAGATGATGCTGGAAACTAATGTTAGTAAAAGGCATATGAAATTATTTCTTTCCTTTTTTTTTTTTTTTTTTTTTTGAGATGGAGTCTTGCTCTGCCTCCCAAGCTGGAGTGCAGTGGCATGATCTTGGCTCACTGCAAACTCTGCCTCCCAGGTTCAAGCAATTCTCCTGCCTCAGCCTCCTGAGTAGCTGGAATTACAGGCCCGTGCCACCATGCCAAGCTAATTTTTGTACTTTTAGTAGAGTCAGGGTTTCACCATGTTGGTCAGGCTGGTCTCCAACTCCTGACCTCGTGATCCTCCCGCCTCAGCCTCCCAAAGTGCTGGGATTACAGGCGTGAGTCACCATGCCCGGCTATGAAATTATTTCTTTACCTAGAAGGACTACATAATTGACTGTTGTCATGATATTTATATTGAGTCAAAGATGAATATAATGTTATATTGAATACGCCCAAAGCCACATGCTTTAGTATAGAGGGGAATATGGTTTCTGGGTTGTCTACACCTTAAAATTCAAACAGCTCCTAGCTTTATTCCTAATTAAGCGTTTCTAACTGAAATCTCAATTTCAGGAATCCCTTCTAGTTGTAAAATTCTATGAATATGTAATCTTAGTTTATCCTTTGTGGCATCTCTTAATTGCTTTAAAAATAATCTTATCTGGCTTTGCTGATTTTCATTGGTAGGTTCTGCATATTGAAGGGCAGTTTATCTTTTTACTTGTTTAAGTAATAAGTAAAGTTAAAATGACATGTTTAAAAATGTATTGTTTCACTTTAAGGATTTTTACATACTTTTTTTTTTAAAGGTGCAGCAGTGTTATTAATTCTCCCCAAATTAGATAGTTTCATATTGCTCCAGGCACTGATTCTGAAGAAAATTACTACACCAAGGACTTGATCATATTTCTCTATATGTGGTAATCTCAGTTTTTGAAACTATTATAAGCTAGATTTTTTTTTTTAGAACCGTGAGCTAAAATGATCCAATGACAGTCAATTATCTTTAAGGAACTACATTAGGTGGGCTGATACTTAACACATTTCTTCAAGCTGTCAAACCTCTTGTGAATGTTTACTTAAAAACACAAAATACTGCACTACAGCATTTGACCCATTGTTTAATAAAACCAGAAAATATGTCTACAAGCATAAATAAGAGAACCTTAGGTAAATACAGGGCAAAACAAAGTGCTGAAGTTAAATGGAGAACTTAATGATTTCCATGGCATAAACTAGATTCCTTTGATTCTCATTGCTTACAGCTTTTGAACACACCTTTCTGTTTCAATCCCACTGGTACTCCCTTAGTTTGCTACCAGCATGTCTCTCTAGGATGCCTTAATAGCCTGTTAATGGATCCCACTACTCCAGCCTTTATTCCCTCCAAGTGAATCACATTGCTGCTCATCTTCCACAGCATGGAGCTAATCATATCACCAAGCACTTTCAGGTAGAGTTTCAACTCCTTCATATGGAATGCAAGGTATTTAGTCATATGCTGGTTCCCGAGCCCTCCAGCTTCATTATTTGCTACTCTCTGCCTTATGTTCTAAGTGCCAACTATAGCAAAGTAATTGTGAAGGTATCTAATTAGACTTGGCGTGTTAGCACATGCTCTTCCCTCTCTCTGGAATGCCTTTCTAACTCCCTTCACCTATGCAACCTCTACTCATCCTGTATGACCCAGATTTGGGGTATGATTGGCCTTTCTTGGCAAATTTCCACCCACTCTACAATACCCAAAGCATATGATTTGCATCTATGTGTCCCACTAGCTCTCTATTGACCTCAATCTAACATTTATCATGCTTTATCATGTTGCTTATTTGACTGTCTCTTCCATAGGAGCACATGACTCTATATTATGTGAGTTATTGTAGGTGTTCAACCATTAGCAAAATGTATGCATAAATGAACAATTTTATCTTACCAAGTTTTTCACAGAGCAGATGAATGCAGATTCATCACTTTGATCCCCACAGAAATAAAGTGTGTAGCATGAGACCAAAGTCAAGAACAAATTCTAATATTAAAGATACACCTTTAGAAATATTTAGCATTCAGAGATGTTCACAAAAAGTATAATGTGTTTCTGAAAGTAGAGCCAATGACACTTCAGTTATTTCAGAGCAGTTGTTTTGAACAGGGCTTAGAATAAGAACATAATGATGGGGGGAAAATCATATTTCTCCTGACATTTTTTAAGGTTACATGGTGTTTTGCCAGAATAAGCATAAAGGAACAATAATTCAAGTTATATATATATATATATATAGACACACACACACACACACACACACACACACACACACACAAACTAAAGTCTTTGTGGCTTGTTGTTATTCCCTTATTACATAGGCACCACATTGACTCTGCATCCAATGATTCTGTAAACACAAGACCTTGCATTGATTTGCCTGTTTGCTCTAATTACATCACAGTGTGGGTTATATAGTGAATCACTGAGTTGGGTACTTATTTTCAGTTTTCAATAAGAAGGTATGGTATGATGTTGGTTTTCAGGTTTCTAGGTAACATACTAGTTAAGTACTGTGGTATTTAAGATACAAAGTACACAAAACATATTCCTACAATAGCTGAGGCTACTAAGGGAAAAAAAAAAAAAATGATTCAGACCAGAAAGCTGGTCCTGGAGATAGATCTTTTTGGCTCTTGTATTGGCCGTTTATTATTACATATTAACATATAAACTCACAACACACTGTACCCTACCACTCCCACTGCCTTGATAGTCACATTAAAAAAAATAGCACTAGCTTCTACATTTCTTTGACTCACGAATAATGTTTGAGACTGTGCCTTTTATAAGGTGGTGCTCAATAAAAACTCACTAGTTAAGAGATTATAATTTCTGCTAATTTTCACTTGCAGTCTCCTCCTGGTTCCCTGGGCTCAAAAATTATAGATTCATTTTATACGGTTCTCTTTTCTCTGTATCCATGAGGGATAACTCATTATTAAGTTCTATTATGTTTTTTTTAGGAGGATTGTCTCTGAGATATATATCTATCTGGGGGTGGTGGTGGGCCCTCTTATATCCCAGAAGCAATTATCATGCAGAAGACCTGGAAGCATTCACCATTTTTATTTGGCAGAAAGAAATAACCTCATTTGGCCTTCGGTTTACCCAGTACATATTTTAACCCGTAAGACATATTTAACCCATGTAGTTGCTATGTAGAAGGCTTTTTAAGTGCTGCTTCTTACCTACTACATTAACTCTCAACTCTTTATCTACCCCACATGTGGCCTGCTGCTATTCCCTCCACCTCCTGTCCTGCTAAATGCACTTGCCTTCTGTACTTCTACCTCTTTCTTAGCACCACCCCTCTATTCCAGCTTCTTTTGATGATCTCATTCATATTGCTTACCATGTCCTGCTTTTGCACCTTTATATATATGATCATTTCTTCTACCTAGAGGGTACTCACTGCACATTCTACTTCATATGCATCGCCCTTCTCAAAATTTGAATTGAAATTTACCTCTCGGGTAAGTCTGATCCATCTCATCATCAATATACATTTCTAAACTACTGTATCTCTGCATGCTGTAAACACGCTGGAATTTATTTTGTGCTATGTTGATGTGCACTTGCTGATATGGAGCTTGGTAAGTTTTCTTAAGCCATTTCCTGTTTGTTTATTTTATCTTCTCAATATACCTTTTTTAAAAGGCTTCTTAGTTTGGAATCACAGCTTCTAGGTCCTCAACATTTTTCATTCTCAGAGCACCTCCAATAATGTGGTGCTTTCTAAAGCACTCACTCTCAATTCAGTCTTTTCTACATACGTAACTTAATAGTATAAAACAAAACAACAATAATACAATTGTGAATCATATTTATTATATAACTCTACATTGTTGTGAAGAAGTTAAAATTAATCTCTATTTATATATTATTATTAAGATAGGGGATAATACCATATTCCTTTGTTTAAAAAATGAGATAATGTAATGGAAAATGTCCTGTCCCATATAAGTTTCTTTCCATCATTGCTCCTGTTCATGTCATGACTCATGAATTTGTTAGAATCAGTAAATTAAAAGTTATAAAAAGAGCTAATTTCACATTCTGGCTAGAGCCTAGTCTTGTTGTCTTTATGATGTTACATGAGAAAAGCAAGTACTGCACTCATGAAACTTTTCTACTATTAATAATAGATACAAATTTTATCAAATAATACCTCGTTTGAGATTTCTTTTACATCATCTAAAAAAAAGGTTAAACTCCCACTGCCTATATGAGATAGACAGTTATAATTAAAAACTGGATTTGGAAAAGAATCAATTCTAAGTCCAGAGAGAGACACACACACAGTGCACAGGTCTTGTTGGTGACCTTTCATAGTAATATATTCCCTTCACATTTTTTTCCTATCTCTCCCTAAGCTATTGTCTCAGTTTCCGTCTGTGGTTCACTGAGCTACAAAAGATACCCACACAGCTAAAAAGAAGCTCGGCCTTTTTCTTCAGAAACCAATTGTGTCACTTTACTGCAGTTCTTATCTTCCCAGAGTAGAAAATTGTGCATTCCTTGTGAGGAATCTTCACTGGCTGTATTGGTGTTCAGCAGTGCCATCTTGCTGCTGTGGGGATTTTATCTGGCACCCACGTATATGGAAGGTATAGCTAGTTCCTTTACATTTTACACCTACAGATCACTTGTGATAATGTCAAAATTGCCTATGGTAATCGCTTTTATGTGAAAAAAGCATATTGATTCAAAAGCACAGAGAACTATCTTGATAAAAGGGACATGTTAGAAGCTAGTGAGTTTGACAAGCACATGCAAATTCAAAAAGTTGAAACAGGAGTCTGCTTTTGTCACCAGCTGGCTCTGTCAGTTTGGGATATTTCTTTGAATATTTATCTTCTAAATGTATTCATCAGACAAGGGGCTAACAACATATGCCCTATTTTATTCTTAAGGGTTTTCTGGAGTGCAAATGCAACAATGCATGTGAAAATATTGGGAAAACATATATTAGTAGCTAGAGACATGTACAGATGCTAAAATTTACATTAAAAACTATTAACATATTGCTATTTTCATTATTTTTGTTAATAAAATTTGACATGCTAAGCAGAGTAAAGGTATAGTAAATGAATTACGTAAGATTGCCTTGTGTAGACCACCAGTAATATTTAGCAACTATATAATGATAGCATTTGATACATAAACTTGCAAGACGAGGAAAGGATTATTTGTATTTGCAAATGAACAATAAACATACTATACCATATAAACACATTTGTGCATTTCTTATAAATCTGTGTTTGTTTTCAAGGACAAGAATTTTAAATTTATTTTTTAAAAGCCTCGTCACTGCGTAACTGTAATGCCTATTGATTTGTTTCATCCAGATCAATACCACGTTGTCAAAACAGACTCATTCTTCCACATACAACATCTGAAAAGTTAGTCATTTCTTAGTGGAAATACTAACCTCTTTTAAATTGGTAAACATTTACCCAACATTCTAATCAAAGCATGCCATTCTTAGACTTTCAATAGAGTTCTGTTTACTCACTTGTCCTGGACGGATTTGTTCTGAAGCTGCAAAATTAATCCATTGGTAGTAACCAGAGTATTGTTTCTGGCAAACAATATTATAGGTACATTAAATTAGGATATTTTCAGTATAGGTAATAAATGAAGATTTGTGTCTTCTTAGGAGACCTTCTGATTGAGATAAGAAGGTCTCCATACTCCATGCTTAAAACCTTAGGAGCACTGTTTTCTTTCTCTTCCTTTCCTTTAGTTTTCTGGGTCTTTGTTAGTTGGCCAGGCTCCGTGAATAGAGGACAGAGCAGTTTCCCCTCTCTACATATTTTCCTGTGGTAGTCTCTCTTTCACACATCAAAATGACAAAGTTTTATTAAAGCATTTTTAATTTGGCCAAGATCTAACTCACTATAAGTAATTTTCATTGATAAAGTGATTAGATACCATTGTGTCTGTGATATTTATTGTATTTCTATCCTAACTTTCCATTGTGATTCACATTTGATTTTTCTTGGTGAATCCTTGGGGAAAAGTGTGAAAATGGCATCTTGCACAGAAAATTCCCTGATAAGTATAGCCATACTCAACATGGCTCCTCCCAAGCACCATTTGCCAAAAAAATCATGGCCTAAGGAATGAGAACAAAGGAGTATAATGATAAACATCCTTGTGTACCAGACAGTATGAAAGGACAAATTCCATTCATTTTGATGAGCCAGGTAAAATATATCAACATAATTCTGAACTCATGGTATAGAAGCTGGGTATCTTAACAAATGAGAAGATTAGGGAAATGAATAGATAGAAAAAAAATTCAGTTAGAGCTCTTTTTATCTTAACCTACAAAAAAGGCCTCATAAAGGAGTATAATGATAAACATCTTCGTGTACCAGATAATATAGAAGGACAAATTCCATTCATTTTGATGAGGCAGGTAAAACATATGAACATAATTCTGATATATGATATATACCAGCTTCATGGTATAGAAGCTGGCTATCTTAACAAATAAGAGGATTAGGGAAATGAATAGTTAGAAAAAAAGTTTCTGTTAAAGATATTTTTTTCTTAACCTACAAAAAAAGCCTCATAAAACATATATGCCCTTCTCTCCTGAAATGTAACATAGAGTTTTATCAATATAGATTTTCCATCTTGATTTAAGTGGATGCATCTAATTTAAAGTAATGAACGAAAAGAAAACTTGGTATGTGGATCAACTGTACAGTCCTGTGGATCTGCAAACTCATATGTAAGATAAAATCTGTGGACAGTTTCTGTCTTCCTCGTTTTCTATTTGCAGTAGCAAATAAGAGGAAACCACAGGTTTTCTGTCACATAAGCAGGTGACACTATAAGCTGACAAGAAAATCACAGTACCCATCTGGAGAATAAGCTCAATGGCAACACTCCATTCACTGAGGCATTTTATATTTATTTCATGCACAGCCTTATCTAAAACTAATTATTGATACATCTAATCATAAGGGAAAGCTCACCATTATAGTATATATTACACCAAATTCTCCTATAGGAAGTCTTATAAGAATTACAACAAATATCATGTTGTGTATAATGAAGAGCATATACATGATTGAGTGGTAATATATTCCATATGATATGGAATACCTATTTAAATAATAACATATTCTATATTATAGGAAAGCATTTTTACACTACCATAGCATCATTCTTATTAGAGAATAGAACGTGACTTTACAAATATATTTTAGTGACTTTATGTGATGAACCCTGGGCCAGAAAATTTTATTTAATAGATTATAGCAATTCTACAAAATAATCCATGATTCCAAATAAAAACCATCACAAGAAAGTGAATTGTAAGAGAGAGAGGGAAATACAGAGAGAAGGCCAAGAAGTAGTTCAAACACCTGGTAGGGTTACTACAGAGGATGGTTCACTAAGTAAGATATATTTTCATTTTCTATTAGTGATTAGGAAACTAAATTTAAGACAGTTCATTAAAGAGGGTAGAAGTGATTTTAAGGATAGGAAAATATATATCCAGGCACTGAGACACACACACACACAAACATATCTAAAAAAGGGTGTTTTATCTCTATGTAGTTTTTAGTATTACATATATACTATGCCCATAATTCACTTATTACCAGTGAACACATCAAGGGAATAATTGAGCGCATGCAACAAATATTTTACCTATTCTTGATTTCAGGATTATAAGGATAAACTCATACCATCAATTACTCATGAAAAGAATTAATTATTCTGGTATTTTTGCCACTTAAAACATATTGCAGAAATGAGAACTGTACTTACAGAGAAGAGAAGTAAAACATACAACGTGGAGAATTCTAACAGTGGAGCACCAGCACAATATCCAGCATTCATGTATTTGTCAATGAAAAGATATTTACTAATTATATGCTGTATTTCAGACACTGTGAGAAATACAACGTTAGATGACACAGGAACATTTAGATAAATGAATGCACATGAATAATTAAAACATAATATGATGACTAAAGAAGAAAAATCATATGATCTTTTCAATAAGTGTTGAAAAAGCATTTGACAAAATTCATAGCTCTTCATAAAAGCAATTCACCACAAACTAGGAATAAAAAGAAACTTCTTTAACTTATTAATAAAAGATATATAGAAAACACCTACAGCAGGCCGAACGCAGTGACTCACGTCTGTAATCCCAGCACTTTGGGAGGCCAAGGCAGGTGGATCACCTGAGGTTAGGAGAAGGAAGGAAGGAAGGAAGGAAGGAAGGAGGGAGGGAGGGAGGGAGGGAGGGAGGGAAGGAAGGAAGGAAGGAAGGAAGGAAGGAAGGAAGGAAGGAAGGAAGGGAAAGAAAGGAAAGAAAGAAAGAAAAAGAAAGAAAGAAAGGAAAGAAAGAAAGAAAGCTACTAGAAATAATAAATTAGTCTAGCAAGAACCCAGATTACAAGTTCAATATAAAAATATCTATTGTTTCTCTATATACAAGCAATGAACAATTAGAAGTTGAATATTTAAGATCTGGACTTAAAAAACCCTTTTATCTTCTCCTGAGAGTGTGAAGTGATTTAATTCAGGTCATGCCAACAAAGGGCATATATATTCATTGCTCAGACTATGTAATTTCTAGTTTCCTCTGTGTTGAAATATGATAATCAAGTCACAGAAATTTGTAGCACGTAGGGATTTCTATTTATGTAAATAATGAATAAGAATTCAGAAGGGTAAAGTGATTTAGCAAACCCACAAAACTAGTGCCAGAGCCTAAAATACACTTTCACTCATTCGGGTCTCTGTCTGATTTGGGATGTTTCCTTTTCTTACGTGCCTTCTTAAAGCTGGCAAATATATTTTAGGTCTTGTTCTCCACTGTCATCTTTTAAAAATGACTGTGAAAGTAGTCATTAATGTTGATAACAATATTGCGGTTTTGAAATCAATTCCTCAATGTTGTAAATGTTAAACAATTTTATAATTACTAGAAATTATTAATAGCTTGCTCCTAAGTTTTAATAAGAATATTCACTCGTGCAGCAGCTTTGGGGGCTTCATGATAGCCAATGGGAAGAAGTTTATCTTTCATCACATATAATAGGAAAACAAAACATCTAAATCAAGTGTGGTGTTAACAGGATCACACACATCACTGAGAAAAAACAAAAGTAAGAAGGGGTTTACCCTGCTTCCTAGTCTCTCTCTCTTTTTTTTCTTTTTCCATTTCTTTCCAGAAGCTAAATTCCACACTTTGAGAGTACATAGGGAAGGTTCCTTTTTGTGTTGGCCTTTCTGTTTATCTGTCTGCCTATACAGTTGAACGTGGTAGTTAAAAGCCTGAACCCCAGAGACAGAGAGACAGGCTTGCATCTGTGCCTTGATACTTGGCTGTGACCTTGCTCAAGCACATTAGCTTTAGGTTTCTTATCTCTAAAATGGTTAGCTGTAGTTACCCCAATAGAAATGCTGTATAGATTAATTCAGATCATGACCACAAAGAGTCTAGTATGGTACTGAGCACATAATAAAAGCTCACAATATTTTATATATAATTTCTTCTCTTTTGATGGTCTATATCTAAGTAGTAAGACATGCAAGTATTAAGGTTATAATGTATTATAGATCTATTCTTACATGTTTTTTATTTTTTAAAATAGAATTGCCAATGTTGAAATCTGCTACTTAGATTTTAAAATTCTTAAACATTCTATTTGTGAATATGCAATTCATCTTCTTCTGCATAGGTATTTATTAATTCTTCAACATTGTAGCCATCCTTAATTTAATTCAGACTCTGGAAACTTGCATTAAGCTTTCAAAATCTGTAGGGATGATTGTGCTAACTTGGAAATTTTGAGTTCCTTTAGCTATAGTAACCTTGTTCTAAATGTGCTATAGAAAGTAACGTTATAATTTCTGTATCTCAAATATAAGATTTTAACTCATAGTTTGCACACACACAAATTTCACAAATCCTTTTCAGTAGTGTATTTCTTGTGTGCCATTTTCTTTGTCTTAGAATTCTAACTTCAGTGTGAAATTCCATTAATTTCTATCATCAATTCACGTTCAATCCCCATTGATGGTCAGCCTGGAACTACACCTTACTGAGAGACCATCCAGCCAAGTGCACTTCCTAGTTTATCCACCAAAAATATTATAAAAACTCTTACACTTATTTTAGTTCTATTTCATGACTGTTTTTTGATCTGGTTCTGCTTCTCTCATATTCCTGTTTTGTTCAATTTTTGTCCCATCTTGAGCTAATTTTGAACAAGAAATGGAATGAGTTTCCAGATTTTTTCTAACTGATCTCACAAATGGTGACCTAACTTCACTCACTCTGCTCTCTTTCTCAACTTGACTGTCAGCCAATTATCTGTCCATATCTCCCTTGATGACTTACTCTCATCAGGCAAGTCCATCCTGGTTCTTATACTTCTTATTCCAGAAAGAATAACTTTCTTTTAGGAATTTCTAAATGTTTGTGGAGTAAATGGTGTTCTATAAAGTACATAACATGTTCTAAAGTACTTAAGATCACAAAAATGTATGTGTCATTACATCAATTAAGTCAAATGTTATCTTTCAAAATCCCTTCATTTTTTTTCTCTTGTTCAGATGAATATAGGCAAGACGATCAGTGGCAGAAAGAAGTACATATGCAGAAAACTACTGACAATAATCTTAGTATCATTTGTGTTGTAACTTGTTGATATAGTTTGGATATGTGTCTCTGCCCACAACTCATGTTGAATTGTAATCCCCAATGCTGGAGGGGACTAGTGGGAAGTGTTTGAATCCTGGGGGTGGACCCATCATGGCTTGGTACTATCTTTGCAATGGTGAGTGAGTTCTCAGGAGATCTAGTTGTTTACAAGTTT
Source organism: Cacajao melanocephalus (assembly GCA_963573385.1). NCBI lineage: Eukaryota > Metazoa > Chordata > Mammalia > Primates > Pitheciidae > Cacajao > Cacajao melanocephalus. The sequence continues at coordinate 12,094 of CAUYLG010010145.1, read as the reverse complement.
GTGGCGCCTACCGCTCTCTCTTTTAATTCCTCCTCCTTCACCTTCCAACAAGATTGAAAGCTTCTTGAGGCCTCCCTAGAAACCAAGCAGATGCCAGGACAATGCTTCCTGTAAAGCCTGCAGAACCATGAGCCAATTAAACATCTTTTTAAAATAAATTATCCAGTCTCAGATTTTTTTTATAGCAATGCAAAAATGGTCTAATATACTTGTACTATGCCTCTTTTCATTTCTTTTCCTTTCCTTTTCTATCTTTTTTAAAAAACTAGAGTCAGTACTGATTACTACTGTAATGATCTGTGGGCTTTATGAACTTTTATATATCGCCAATTATATAGATATGGCTAGCTCGACAAAATGTGCAGAGATAAGTTTTGCATGGTCTTACAGATAGTGTAATGAAATGTAATGGCATAATAAAATAAACTCTTCCTTTCTAAAAAGCCTTAGCTTTCATGGTACAATAAAATTTTTCAAAAGAAAAAAACATACGCATTTTAAATCACTTTCATTGAAATTCTAAAATAAATGTTGATACATTTTGAGTATTTTATTTTAATATTTCTTCACTAAAATACTTAACAACATAAAAATATGGTCAATGTAACATGAAGGTTTAAATTACTTCAAATCAAATGTTATTGCATCTCCTAGAAAGCTTTATGTAATAAAAATTAATGGAAGATAGTAAATATTGGAATTGGCACATTCTTGGAACTACAACAGAAAATAAGGCTTAATTTAACATTTATTTGTATATCAGTCTACATTTGGTTTTAAAATTAGTCATATTAACATTTTAAAAACTCAGAATCAAATGTAACATGATTATTTTCTTCTGCCAAAAATAATTTAACCTAGAAATGTACAGTTATTACTTTTTTGGTATATCACAAGAGAGCTAGAGGCTAAGAGGCAAAGGATAGGACTGAAACGCAGAAGGATGAGCAGAGTAGAGGCCTTGCTATTCTACCTGTCTGCCTTGCCTGTAGGGGTCTGTGTCTTCCTTAAAGCCTGAGTAAGGAAACTGATTAGCACATTGATGGAGAGCATTATTATGGAAGTTGCTGTGTGGAATATTTCGAGGGTAAATCTGGGAAGTAAAAGTTAAATTGGTACAGGGAATAAAGATCAGATTTTTGTGTATGTGAGATTTGGAGCTCAGCTGTTACTGTATCAAATAAAAAAGAACTATAAATTAAACTATTCTTCTGCTCTAATGATGATGTTAGAATATTGCTCCCTCTTCAGTTTTGGAGTGACTCTCTGAAGGACCACTTCTAATTACTGAGACTATAACAAGATTTATTTCGGATGTTACATATACACTCATGACCAATAATTTAGTTGCATCACCTGTGACTTGTTCGAATTTCACTTGAACTTAAGGGCTTTAAGATGTAATTACCAGGAAAATCTAATGTGAAAATCTAATCACAATAAGCCTCCCAAGACATATCTAAAACTGAGGGTGGGAGCTGTTCTTTAGAGTACACAGAAAGTAACTCCAATTCCAATAGTATCCTATATGCCATCAGAAGCTAGCAAAATGTCCCTCACAGAATAGACTCATTACATATTAAAAAACTGCATAGAATTGAAGTAAAGGTGACTCGGTTTGAACTCTTTAATGAGCAGAGGAACCCAGTATTTGGGGGAACAGTGTGGGTCTACTGCAGGTGTCTAATTGGTTATGATACAGGTCTCACTAGGATACACAGCAGGTTGTGTGACTAAAATACACATGCAGACACATCCACACACAACCTTGGAATGCTGAGGAACATAAATGTGTTTAGTGAGAGGCAAATGTAAAGGGCTATAGAGAGATCCTTCCCTGATAACATAATGATAATCACATGAACTTTGTGATTTCACAATCTTCATGAACAAACATGAATATCCAAGGGCAGAAATTATCAGCTAAAAACACCTATTAACATGAAACAGGTTGAAAGACGAAAGTAGAGCAGTCTCGATTTAGGAGAAAGCATTGCTTTTCATTTTACCATAGAAAACAACACAAAATCTTTAAAAAGTTTATTGTCTATTCTTTCATTAAACATACTACCTGATATGTTCTTCCTTCAAATAACCTCACCTCCTTCAAGTCTTGATGGAAATTTTGCCTTCTCTGTGTAAAATTCTCATTCCCTAGCCCAGCACTATCAGTTCCCCTTACTCTATTCTACTTTCTCTTTTCATAGCACTTACAGTCTACATTCTAGAACATTATATACTGTCTTATATATTGCTTATTGTTTATTCCTTGCTCCACTAGAATTAAGGTCCCTCAATGGCAAGATTTTTGGATGTTTTTCTCCCTGACATACCTACAACAGTGCCAGGAAGATAGTAGGAATGCAGTAAACATTTTTGAACAATTTGAAGAAATCATCACATAACTATGAAAACACAATGACCCCCAAAAGAGTTGCTCAGTTAATATTTAAAAGTGCATCAATTAAATACAGAGGACTCTAAATGAAAGCATTTTTTGATGGTAGAAGGTTAACAGATGCTTAAGGTAGAGGCAATCAGGAGATTAAAAACAGGAACAAAGAAAGAAGGGAAAAAGTGAAGAAAAATGAAGTAGGGATGTGCTATAGTTTGGATGTTTGTCCTTCCAAACCTCATGTTGAAATCTGCTCTCTAATGTTGGAGGTGGGGCTTAATGAGAGGTCTTTGGGTCATGGGGATAGATTTGTCAACAATAGATTAATGCCCTTCCTGTAGGGAGCTGGTGAGTGAGTTCTTGTGACTTTTACCTGAGAGCTGGTTATTTAAAAGACCCTAGCAGCTCCCACCTCTTTCTTGCTTCCTCTCTGGCCATGTGATCTCTGCACACACTGGTCAGAGAGGAAGTTGGAGAGAGGTGGGAGGTACTAGAGTCTTTAAAACAACCAGAATCCCCTTCACCTTCTGCCATTAGTGGAAGCAGCATGTGGCCCTCACCAATATACTTAAGTTTGAATTTTCTGGCCATCAGAATTATGAGCCAAATAGACCTCTTTTCTTTATAAATTACCCAACCTAAGGTATTCCTTTATAGCAACACAAAGGGACTAAGACAGAATGATTTAAAGTAAAGAGGGCATGGTTTAATTAGATGCTTCAAAATGTTAATATCCTTGAATATGATGTGAATAAGTATTCTAGATTCTGACCTGCAGTCTCTCTGAAATATCTGTGCTACTCAGTTATTATAGAGTAAGATTCGTTAAGAATGTCTTCCTAGACAGAAAATTTCAAAAATGTGATTTAAACCTAGAATAAAGTTTGACATACTTAAAAATTTTATTTCCCTTTATGTTCTTTTCTGTCAAAAATTGTTTCCTTTGCTATCTCCCATAGGCTTTTACTGGGTAAAGGTCAGTGAACCACTTTCTGATGCAGCAGTCTCAAACTTGACTGCAGTTTGGAATGATCTGGGGAGCTTATAAAAGTGTCTGACTAGTTAAATGAGAATTCTGTGGGTAAGATCCGGGCATGGGCATTTTTTTTTTAATACCCAAGTTGATTTCAACATGCAGCCAAGCTGGAAAACTACTGAAAATTCCATATTTACTGAATTCCTGCCTGAAAATTTGTCAGTCCTTGAAACTCTCCACTTACTGGGGAACCCTTCTGCACCTGGGGGCTAATGATTTGCTGTAGATGCATCTACCCCACACTGAATATGCATGAGTAAATGCTAGCAGGATGTCTCTAACTTTAGCATACCTTAGAATCACATGAAGAGCTTATTAAAATGTGAACTCTTTGGCTCCCCTCCTAGAGATTCGAATTCAGTAGGTCTAGGATAGAGCCTGAGAATTTCCTTTCTAATAAACATCCAGATGATTTAAATGCAAACTAAAGAGTCACTGCCCTAGAGAAAGGGATCTGGGGATAGATATCATCAGGCTTGCTGGGCTAGCCCAGCGAGAAATCCGGTGGGGTATTATCTAATCCTTAACTTCAGACTTCTTGTTCTGGATCTCCAGTGAATCTCAACAACTGATTTCTCCAAATCCTGGGGGACTCAAAACCTCCAACAATGACCCAGGTCTAGAATAAATGCTTTGAAAGAACTGTAGGCTGTAACAGTTAAAAATCCCCTATGTGTGACCAACAGAATCATCTCCCATGCTAGTTATGTGCACACGTGTGATGTGTTTTCAACATTTTCTGATTGCTAGAGGGAAATTTGGTCCCTTCTGTGCTTTGATAATATTTGGTTCATTAATATGTCTCTTCAGACACTTCACAAATACAGCGTAGCTGGTATCTCTCACCCTTGCTGGATTTTGCACTGCTTGGCTCAAGGCCCAAGATTTTCAGCATCAAAGTCCCACATTGCCGAACATCAAGCAAACATTTTATGTTTACTAAATGACTCATGGCAACATCCATGGTTCCTATGTTATGGGGTATGATTTCATGTGGTATCTGGTGAAGTTAAAGGATATAGAACTAGCAGCTCTTAACACATCTATTTTTATAATCAGCTCAAAAGTTCACCGAAGCAGAAATGGTTCTCAACTTCCTGTATGTCTCTCAGATAGACTTCCTGTGATTCTGTTACTACTATATATTTTCACTATTGGCTTTCAGACTTCATTTAACCCACCAAAACCTATGGCAGTGGGAGTTCAATATGGCTTGCCCAAATCTATCTATTGTTAAGCATGGTTCTCAATGCTATAACCCATATGGGATGACACTGCTGCTTAACATTGGAATGTTCTTGGACGAACAGAAGAAAAACAGTATGTCTACCAAGGGCTAAATAGAGGAGTTAAAAGCAGTTTCCAGAGGTACTAATAGCCTCCTGATACAATATTGCCACACAATGGTAGGTATTATGTGTGAGAATGAGGCTTTTCTATTTGCTATATATTGTTGTGTTTACAAAATGAAGCACTTTCTTATATAGGTATTTTGGAAGAAAAAAATTCAAGAGACTCCTCCTTTTTTATAAGAGTTCTAATTTTATCCAATACTAGAAAATACAAGTAAGGTTAGTATGAGATGAAAATTCCATATCTCTCCATAAGTGTGAACTAACATGCTTTTCATCATGTATGAGAAACTTTTCACATGATTATAGATTAATAATATATTTTTAATAAAGTATTTTCATAGTATTTTGGTTATTAATGAAAAGAAGTCTTTGTGGCTTCAGTACCACAGTAAAGAGTTCGTGAGTCTTTTCCACTGATTTGTTTTGCTGTTATCTCCTGGAGGACATTTCTGCATTCTCAGGACAGGAAACACAGTTGGAAGAACACCTGTCATTTTGGTGATTTTTCTTCAACAGACTCAGGATGCCATAATTTTTTTCTTCCTTTCTAGTTTGGATTTTATATAACATCTTGCTATTTTTAAACATCATGTAGGTTTACAAGTCTGGAACTACCATTTTTCTGTACTTCTAACTAACCATCCCCAAAGACACAACATACAAACACAGCAAAATGATCAGGGTAGCCCTCCAACTATCATCTGTTTGTTGATAGTTCTCCCAGAGATTTCTATCAGTCCCTCACAAAATGAGACACAGACCACATTTTCTTGCAGAGGTCTGGGTCCAGATGGTGGTACACTATGTCGCACAGCCGTGGGTCAGACAGGCTGTGGTTCTAAACGGACACCAGATGGCAACAGCCTGACTACTTTGCGTTGAGTCCTCCACCTGTTAGTCGGTGGGAGGATGCTCTTTTTGTGTTTATGTCCTTAGAGCTATTTTAATTTTCTTCATGACCACTTCTCTGTGACTCATTGTTGGTTTTCTGTTCTTTGTACTTTTTAAAAATTCAGATAATTGAAGTAACTGTGTATCATTCAATATAAATTTATATGGATACTTTTTCTCTCCTCCTTTTACATTTAATTTTAGTCTTAGCAAAACATAAATGACATCTACTCTTGCTTTAATCCTTCTCAGATTTGCCAATAAGAGTCACGGATTTTGGAATTGGGTGGGAAGAAGTAGAGCCTCTGGTGGAGATAAAATAGGAAGATCATCACCCCAGGATGTTTGGGTGCAATTCTGATTCCTGTGTAGCTGCAATATGTACCATGATTTATGGATGTTTCAAATATACATCCTTTCCATTAGTCTCCAAAGGATGATTTTAGGAATATGTCTGTATATAAAATGCTTTATGTAACTGTGTTTGTCAAGTGATCATTTAGGTCACATTTAAATTAAAGTAGAACTTGACATTAATCTTCTCTAGAGCAAATTCAAGAATAAAATCAGTGAGGGGAGCAAAAGGAAATGATATTTGAACTCTATAGCTTTTTTCTCACATTTATGAATAGTTTTATAAATACATCGAAAGAACCACTTCAAAACTGGTGAGACCGGATGAGGGTCAGCAAGGGTGCATATTTTTGTCAAATGAGCAAATGATTATTCACCTCTTCTTTAACAGTACTTGGTTGCTGAGTTAGGAGAGACAGGAGCTTGAAAAGAAGGCAAGATTTAAATTGACTGGTAAAACCTAGTGAGCCCAAGGACAGAAGAGCTCTTAGTTACCACAAATATTTCCTTCCCTGGAACACTAATGCCTGAAATCCATGACGACATAGAGAGTTTACTCTATTAAACTACCACCTAGAAAAGTGATGACTCATTAGGCATTTACGTGTTAGGTTATATTACTTTTGTTAGATATTTTCTCAAGACAGGTTGTAGAAAAATGGCACCTAGAGAAAATCTGAAGGCAAGTTTGACGGAGGAAGATTTAGAAATGTGCAGAAAGGAGAAGCTGAATAAATTGAAGACAAACTCAATAAAAAGAATAATTTTTTTTTCTATTTTTAATTGCCTTGTGCTCTCATGTGTGGGCAGTCCATGGAAGAAGGAACGAAGTGATCTATCATTTCTTCTCCTATTTGAAGAAAAACATCCTGAACCCAGGACACAGTCAGGTGTCAGAACTCCTCTAGGGTAGAATTCATCATGTTTTTATCAGGCTTATCTGTATTTTTTAAATGCCTTTATCCTGTTTTTCTCTCTATTTGATCTAAACCTGCATTTATAATCTCTGAACTAAAATACTCAAGATATGGAATAGATATAAATTTGCAGATTAAAACCAATCTCTGGAAATAACCCATAAGTCAACTACATTTTTCTTGCTGAGGTCTTAGAATATATAATTGGTATCTGTTTTTTCAATCTTATTACTGCTGGTTGTGTGACTCATTTGAAACTAGTATTGTCAATTCTCTCCTGGGTGGCACACAGTTATCAGAATATATGCAGCAATTTGCTTCCAGGTCTTCCAATAACACACTATGTGTATACTGAGATGAATTTATTGTTTTTTATCACCAAACAAAAATATGTATTGTATAAACACACATATAAGTTCACTGATAGGTAATGCTGGAAAAAAATGAAGCTAGAGTTCTCCCTTGATATTTTGTGGGAAGTTATTACCTGATATATTTCCTACATGTGAGTAAAAACAGAATTGTTCTTTAATAAAAGGCATTTTCTGAGTAGCCATATAAAAATAACTGTAACAAGAAGAGCTATTAATTAAAACATCAGGCATAGCCTCTGTTCCCACCATTTAATTCACAATTAGCTCAAAACAAGCTGAAAGGATTGAGGACTCAAATGTCCATGCTTTATAGAATATCAAGTTAAACGCCTGTGAACCAGATTGCTTATGATACAGGCCTTTCAACTGTAAATATCAAATGCATAAAGAACAGCATGAATCTCTTAACTTTATAAAGATGGCATACAGACTCCAACATTTGGGGAAAATTAAGTAACTTACTAACATTTATGAGAAAGCATGCATTTAAACATTCCACTGAACCCCTCTTGATCAAACATAAATGAAAGTCAAAATGTCATATAGCAGATTCTAAGATAGCATTAAAGGTTTTGTTTAAAGAAAAAAAATGTCAAATATCTTCTCAAATTATTTTTAAAGCATAAAAAAAGATCCTATTCAAATTATCTTAAATAACAAATGAAAATTTATTTTTAAGTAAATTAAAGGAACAAGGTTCCATAATTTTTAAAAATAAGAGTGTTAGACTTGGTCTCTAAGGTTCTATAAAATCCAGCATTCCATGTAAAAATAAATATTATCTTTTTTTTTAACCAAAGCACTAAAGATTTTACTAAATTTCAAAAATCATGGCAGTTATTCCTATGAGGACACTGTCCCCAGGCAGAGAACAGTAGGAAAATAACAGAAATTAAATGAATTGTTCATGTGTTAAAGAGGCTCTTGGTTTGAATAGATTTAGAATAACATTCCTTTGTGTATGTGTAAGCAGTTAGATAATATTTATTCTGACTGAAAATAACATTTTCAAATTCTAAATCTCCATTTATTTGGGTCTTCATTTTGAAATAAGCATAAAACTAATGTCTATTTTATATGGCTATATCCTCTCAAAGTCCAATTTTTTATGATACACAGCCTTTGTAATATGCTGCCTTTTAGAATTGTGTTCAATCAAGTGAAGCAAACAAACCAAGAAAACTGAGGGTCGACTTAGAAGGTACTAGCCAAACCACCTGGCTCTGCATCTTGCTCATTTTAAGGATGATGTGAGAAAATTAATTACTTTAATCAAACACCTTGGCTTCTTGCTCACAAATTACTGGGTGGGTATTTGCATAAATGCGGCAATTTCCTGAGTGAGTGGCAGATGGTCAGACAAGTCATGAGCTCACCAAACACTTTTTGTTCAGAGATGCAAGTATTGTGGTGGAACAAAATAAAGACGTCTAACTAGCAAGATAAACTGCAGGAAAAATAATTTACGATAACCCAACGATGACCTATAATAAGGTAGTTTGTTATTAATACTGATATAAGAACAAAACTGAGTATATATCCAGCAAAGTCATGGGTAAATTGTACTACTCATTCATGTAGCTGCCATTGTCTTCTTTCAGTTGTCTAGGATCATAAACCTTGCAGAGTCATTTATGAATTCTTTCCTTCATCCACCATTTCTAAGTCCTATTGAAAATGGCATGTTCTCCTGAATCTTAATCATCAGATAAAACTGTCTCGAAGCTGACTGCTCAGTGAAAGATAAATTCCTCTAAACGGAATGTGCACTTACCATTTTTTGGGAAGACAGGGATTGGAAATCCATCCTACATTATTTCTATTGTGTTATTTACTTATCCCTTGACTTAAAGATCACTGTTATGAATTGAGCTGTGTTTCCTAAAAAGATATATTTAAGCGCTAAACTGCAGGGCATCATAATGTAACCTAATTACAACTGAGGTAGGATAATCTCAGTTATAATGAACTAAAATGAGGTCATATTGGAGCAGGATGGACCCTTAATCCAATATGACTGGTGTCCTTTTAAAACAAAGAGAAGGCGCAGAGAGAAGAATGCTACATGATGAGACAGATGCACAAAGAGAAGATAGTCATGTGATGATGGAGGTTCCTTTACAGCTGCAAACCAAAATCGAAGATTGCCTGCAACAACCAGAAGCCAAGAGGGGAAATATGGCTCATCCAACACTTTGATTTCAGTACTAGCCTCCAGAACTGCATAGTAATAATTTTCGGTTGTTTAAGCTTGTTATACTTTGTTATAGCAGCCTAAGGACTAATACAAGCTAATTTCATTTTCTCTGGCTAATTGAGTGGTTTAAAAAAATTTTTTTTTTTGTTTTTATTTATTTTTTTGAGGTCAGGTCTTGCTCTGTTACTCAGGCTAAAGTGCAGTGGCATGATCACAGCTCACTACGGCCTCAACCTCCCAAGCTCAAGTGATTCTCCCATCTTAGCCTCTCTAGTAGCTAGGACTACAGGTGTGTACCACCATGCCCAGCTATATGTGTGTGTGTATATATATATATATATATATATTTTTTTTTTTTTTTCTTCTGTAGAAATGAGGTCTCACCATATTGCCCAGGGCTGGACTCAAACTCCTGGACTCTAGTGATCCTCCTGTTTTGGCCCCCCAAAATGCTGTGCACCTGGCCTAATTGTGTGTTTTTACCCGTTTGTTAGTATGTGTTCTAAAGTTAAATTCTTGAGTCTGTTTCTTAAACATAAATTCTTAGTTCTATTGTAGTCTTTAAGAGTGGAGCCCATGAATTCTATTTCTTTACTTTTTCCTCATTTCTAATTTCTTTCTATTATATCCCTGGGTTTGGTCTCATGTTGAATGCAGAGATTCAATAGTTCTTGTTGTCCTACTGAGCCTTATACCATAAATATTGTAAAGATAAATCAGCACGTAGCAGAATGGCAGAAAAATGTATTATTCTGAGTATTAAGATCAAGTGTCCTCTTTTCTTATTACATGTCTATCACATGTAAAGCTGTCCCTCCTGTGCATCTGTATTATGAAAATATACACAAAATGCTGTAGAGATTTACATTATAATTGTGATAGAGAGAAATGCTTAGAAACAATTCAAGATGGACAAGCTAACTACCAAAAGCCTGTATTTAAACCAAGGAAAAACCCACCATAATTAAAATATCATGGTCCTGATGTAAGAATAAAATTTTTCCCATACCGATGGGAAAAATATGAAGTTTGAAAGCTCTGTAATAGAAATATAGGATAAGGTAGCATTTCAGTTCAAAATAGAAAAGAAGATTTAGTCACTTACTCTCAGAAAACTGCTTCCTTGTTAGGAAACCTAGATCTTTATCTCATACATCACACAGACTACGAATGCAAATTTCACAACTTAAAAAATAATACACCCAACATTTTCAAGGGTGCAATGAAACAAACCCTTGCATACTCTATTGGTACAAATAAAAGTCAATAAAACCTTCCCAAAGTGTAATTTGTGCAAAAAAAAAAAACTTTAAAAATGCTTATCCTTTCTTCTTCATTACTATGCATTTGAAGCTATTCTCTTGAGCAAGTATTCTAAGAACAGGAGAGCTATGTCATTCAAACCAGAGCTTCTTAGACTTTAATGTTCACGTGAGTCACTTGAAGCTTCTGTCAAGATTGCAGATTCTGATTCAGGAGGCTTGCCATAGGGCCTGAGATTCTGCATTTTTGACTAGCTTCCAGGTGGTATCTACACAGATGATGCCTAAGCAATTGCCCTGGAGGGGAGGGATCTGCAATGCATTTTAGGTCACTGCCAAAGAAACCCTGCAAAGGCTCCAGTTACATCTTTAGACATGTTCATATGAAGTCTAAATAGCTAGCGGAGGTACATTTATTTCTTAACCTTTTCCCTCTTTTTTTCTTCCTATGTGAAATTCTGATATCAGTAGTTTATAGAGAAAATAGTTCCACTAAAATAAGGTCTCTTGGGCTTTAGTGCTCATTATTTCTTTGTCTTGGCAAAGTTTCCACTTGCAATTGTCCTAAAACATTCTTAAACCTGGCCCCCATCATTCAGTTAAATTCTACCATCTGAGAGAGGAGGAAGGTGTGAAAAGCTCAACTGGGGCCATTCTGGCAAATTTAGTAGCTCTTCAACTCACTGACCCTGTGGGGATGAGCCAAATAATCCATTCTCACTCTTGCGCAGAGAATGTGTTTTAAGGTGCACTTGATCAGCCCTTATTGCTCTGTACTCTGAACAGCAATGCTTCATAGAACACTACTTTTGGCCACTTTCAAATTTGAACTTGACAAGAACGTAGTTCAGATACAGGGCAATTTAAAAAGGCCAGAGTAACTTTGAATTCAACACCTTCCATATTAGATAAATGAAAGGTTCTGTTTGATACCTAAACATACCTGAAGGAAACAATCTTTTTTATAATATTTTGTTTTCTTTTTTTAAAATATATATTCTGTTGTTTTAGGTTTTGGGGTACATGTGAGGAACATGCAAGATTGTTGCATAGGTACATACATGGCAATGTGGCTTGCTGCCTTCCTCTCCATCACCTCTATCTGGCATTTCTCCCCATGTTATCTCTCCCCAACTCTCCACCCACTGCTGTCCCTCCCCTAGTTCCTCTCCACAGACCCCAGTGTGTGATGCTCCCCTCCATGTGTCCATGTGTTCTCATTGTTCAACACCCGCCTATGAGTGAGAACATGCTGTGTTTGATTTTCTGTTCTTGTTTGCTGAGAATGATGGTTTCCAGATTCATCCATGTCC